>PVKS010012097.1:0-54762 GCA_004027875.1 Aplodontia rufa | reverse complement strand
ATCTCTAGTAATCAGAGAAATGCAAATGAAAACCACATTAAGATATCACCTTACGCCAGTCAGAATGGCAAAGATGAAGAAAATAAACAATAATAGATGCTGGAGGGGCTGTGGAGAGATAGGCACACTAACACACTGTTGGTGGAGCTGCAGACTGGTACAGCCCCTCTGGAAAGCAGTATGGAGAATCCTTAAAAAATTAGGGATGAGCCCACCATACGACCCTGCTATTCCACTCCTGGGTATTTTTTCCAGGGAATTTAGAATCAGCTCATTATAGTGACACAGCAATATCTATGTTCATAGCAGCTCAATTTACTATTGCTAGATTATGGAAACAACCCAGATGTCCCTCACTGGATGAATGGATCCAAAAACTGTGGTACATTTATACCATGGAATTATACAAAGCAATTAGAAAAAATGATATTGCAGCCTTTGAAGGTAAATTGATGGCTAGGAAAGAAATTTTGCTGAGTAAAATCAGCTTAACCCAGGGAACCAAGGGTGGAATGTCTCCATTCATCTGTGGAGGCTGGATCTAGACCCTGGCCAGTGAGAAAGTTGGTCTAGTATCATGTGTTAAATCCAGATAAGGAGTAATGTTATAGAACATAATACTTTTTAAAAGATATTGTGGGAAGGGGAAGGGAGGGATAAGGGTGGGTAATGGGGGGGGCTCTCCTGGGGGTAATTCTAATACCCAGAATCTATACACATTTTATATTATTTTGTTAAAAACTTGTATGATTGATCTAAAATAAATCTCTCAATTAAAAAAAATAAAAGATATGGGTTGAATATTCTTTGTCCAAAATGCTTGGGACAAGAAATGTTTCAGATTTAAGATCTTTTTCAGATTTTGAAATATTTAAATATATTTGAGATATCTTTTGGATGGAACTCAAAATTAACTTACATTTCATATATATCTTATACATATAAGCTGAAGGTAATTTCATATAACATTTTCAGTATATCTGTGTTTTGACTGCAACCCATCCCACGGGGTCAGGTATGGACTTTTCCACTTGTGGTGTCACGTCTCTGCTTAAAAAGTTTCAGATTTTGTAGCATTTCAGATTTTGGATTTTTAGATTACAGATGTTCCAGCTGCATTGCATTTAAATGATTCAGCTAAATAGTATTCACATGACTCTTCTTTTAGGCCATTTACAAAATCAAATGGTTTAACCGAATATTTTGCAAAACAGCTAAAAGTCTGAAGTTTAGACCTTTTAAGGAGAAATATAAAGCTGTGGAAAAAGCATCAAATTATTCTTAAGAAGATATGAGAATAAAATAAGCTGAAACTGACAAAATTACTAAGGACGATCAAGTTATCTTTATGTTCTTAAATCCAGAGTAGCATATTCCAGACTATGGTCTCCGAATGAGCAAACTCCTGGCCAACTAGACCATTTTTAACTGCACGTATCAGGAGCTCTTCGTCTATCTTGTCCGCTGCTGTTTCCAATGCCAAATGTAGTTTCAGCACAATGGAAGCATGCAATAACATTTGTTGAATGAATGAGTAAATATATTTGCAAATGCTATATCTTATTTTTTTCTCTCTCACTAATGTCCATACTAAGCAAAAATATACTTGAGAAGCTTGTAAGTTCCATAAATCTGTTTAACTGTTTAGAATGTAATTGTTCTCAAAGTATTGCAGAGAAAACTCATTGACTTCTTTCAAATGAGTGTTTTAAAAGACAAACTGTGGGAAAGGATGTTCATAGTAAGAAAAACAAAAAAAGAAAGTACTGGCTTATTAGTGGGATGTCAAAGTATGATAAAAAACATGCTTGTTTTTCTTGACTTTTTACAATGCAAATGATTTTGTAGTCAGATATTCAGAATAAAATACAACATAGTTCAAATTCAAGAGTCAAAATTCAACATACAGAAAACACGAAACAGGGGCTGGAGCTCAGCAATTACGGTACTTGCCTAGCATGCGTGAGGACCTGAATTCAAACCCATCACCACGTACTCAATGAAGTCTCCAAACAAAGAAAACCCCATGAAAAACTAAATAAAATTGATTCTCTCTTTCTCTCTCCCTCTCTTAAACAAACAAACAAACCACGGAACATCTACTGTTTGCCAAATATTGTTCTAAGTGATACAGTGAGTAAGACAAGAGTCCCAGTTTGCTGCCCAGAAAGGCCAGGCAGGTGACTGATTTAAATGAGTGACACATAAGAACTGAAAAGTCTAAGTTTTAATCAATTGCTACCATGTTAGACTCTAAGCCTGCTGTTTCCAGATCTCATGATTTTTAATATAAGCTGAAATCTGGATTTTAAAAATATTTAATTGGTATTCTAATTCATTTTTTAAAGAGTGAGACAGAGAGAAATAATTTTATTTTTTCATCTGGTTTTTGTTTTTCATCTACTTTAGTAGTGTATATGGTGCTAGGGATCAAATTCAGGTCCTCACCCATGCCAGGCAAGTTCTCTACCACTGAGCCACCTCTCCAGTCTTTTAATTCATAGTTGATTATTTTAATATTTTAAAATTATGGGGTCTTGGCTTGGGGTGTACCTCAGTGATAGAACACTTGCATAGCATTATTGTGGCTCTGGGTTCAATCTCTAGCACTAAAAAAAAAAAAAAAAGGAAAGAAAAAAATACAAATACAACACACCTGGAATGTATATATCGTTTACAAACCACTAGTGTACAAACTTTGGTTTAGAATTTATAAGTGAGCACTTAGACATCCCAATGATTTCAAAGCTCTAACAACATAAATTGCATCTTAAATTACTGGGAAACCTTTGTAATTTGGAAACACCAAATTATGAGTAGTTATCCTTAAGAAATCATGAACTTACCAAAGCGATATCAAAATGACTTTAAAAGCAGGAGAATATAGAGTCTAGAATATGTAGGTGACTAGATGTCAATTCCTAGCAAATTCTAAAATGCATAATTAAAATAAAACCTTGGAAAAATGATGCCATTATCAAATATATGTTATATAGATGCAATATATAGATTTATGTATGATTGAGTAAAATATCATACAAAATGTATCTGAAGTTTGGCAAAGCATTTAACAAGCTTTTTTATGATTTTCTAAAGAAAATATAGGTGGAAATGTGCATGTTGGTAGAAAGAAAATACACGATAAATAAGAACTAGGTGATACTTAAAGGAGAAAGCAAAAGCTATCAATGAATGAGTTCCTGACAGCCAAATCCATTATATTCATTTAGTTGTCATTGAACTTGAACTCTGCATCAAACTATTCATCTCTCCCTTGTAATGAATTCTCTTTTCTTTTTATATGAATAATATGTTTTGGTTTTCTTTCTTGCTTTCTTAATTTATTAGTTTCTTAATTGATTCACCAATGGCTTAAATTAACCACAACTGTGCATCAGAATCACCTGGGTCTATTTTCCAAATATATGTGCCTACTGAGCCGAGCTATCTGTGACTGAGATTCAGGAATTCATATGTATATAATTTTAAACCTCAAGGTGATGCAGTTAAGCAACCCTGACTAATAATCACTGCCCCAGTGTTAAAGCAATTCTCCAAAATCTGTACTTAATCTTCTGTATGTATAGTTTGTCCAGTGGGATCCTTCCTCCTCCAAGGCTTTAATGATCATATCTACATTGATGATTTCTGAATCTTCATGTCTTTCTTTAACTCAAGAACAACGTTTTCAAATGCTCACTAGAAATATTTACCTAGATATATAAGAGAAACCTCAAATCAGTTGTTCCCAAATTAAATGAATAGCCAAATCCTCTATCTTATCAAATCCATAATGCTTCTTATATGTTTCTCTTAGTTAAGTGAGAAATCCCTATCAAGCCAGTTAACCAAAGTCAGAGCTATCAAGTCAAGACACGGGAGTCCCTCCTGCCTTTGCTCTCCTCAATGAGGAAATTCTTGTTCATAATCCTAATCTCATAAAACACTATATTTGATACAATGTGACATACTGTCCCCCAGACCGCATGTGGTCTAAGACATCTGGTAGTTCAACATATCCACTAATTTAACACATATTTTTTTGAATGCCTACTGTGTTCCAAGCCTATGACTTGAATGGGTCAGTTTGAGAACATAAATTGAGCAAAAAAAATTATCTCTCAGGAATTTAAACTGAGAAACAGAATTAACTATGGGTTCTTGGAGTTGGTTTTGTTGAACTAGACCTGGGGTGGTAACTAAATAGAAGTTAAAGATTTATGGGAAAGAAAAGTTGTAATCTAATAATCTATGAGTCATCAGATAAAGGTAGTCAGCAGAGAAGCAGCAAAAAATGCAGAGAAAAACAGAGATGTCACCAAGAGGAAACTGTATATTTGTAGCTCCCACTTCCTCTTCTGTTTTATTTTTTAAATTTTGTGTGTGTGTGGTACTGGGGATTGCACCCAGGGCTTGGTGCATGCTAGGCAAGCACTCTGTCAAAGTTACATCTCTAACCCATCAATCCAATCCAGTTTTTCTTTCATTTTCATATCTCTGTAAGATACCTCAAGGCATTATCTTTTTTTTTTAAGAGAGAAGTACAGTGAGAGAGACAAACAGAGAGAATCAATTTTTATTTAGGTTTTCACATGGCTTTCATTGCTCTGACACTTAGTTGTGTACATGGGTGCTGGGGTGTGAACCCTTGTGCTCCTGCATGCCAGGCAAGCGCTGTAACCGCTGAGCCACCACTGCAGTCCCTCGAGGCATTATCTTTTAAACACGTTCTTAATTCTCAAGTTACCTTGAATGATCTTTGTTTTTTCAAGGAAGGAAGTTCTGAGACAGTGATCCTAAACGTATCTGTGCCCCTGATCACACCGTACATACAACATCAGGTTGGCCTCCAATTATTGTTTAGGGTTCACTGGAGGCTACCTAAAAGCCGCCTGCCCACCTTTTTCTTCTCTCCGCTACCAATGTCTCCATTCTGTTGCAAGTCCTCTTTTTCTACGAACTGGACTATGGTAACAGTCTCCTAATTGGTTTCAGTCCCCATTTCTAAACCATCGGCAGAGCTCGTAGAATAACACCTCTATCTTAAACTGTGATAATCAGGTTTTACAATGTCACTCCAGGTAAAGTTCAAATACTTGATCATGGTACACATAGCCCTTTATACACTGGCTCCAACCATCTCACTCCTGCCATTTTGTGTGAGGTGCCAATGTTGTGAGCTGAGCTTCACAAGATACCACAGAGAGTGAGTTGAAAAGCCCCATGAACCGTGAAGTTTCAACACAGGATCACTGTCCATGCTACCTTCTCTTCAAACGCCCTTGCTTCAAATCCCTATCACTCTTCAAATCTCTTCTCATCCTCCACATACTTTGAGCCCTAAATTGAAATATAGTAAATATTTTTATGAGAATCCATGAGATATTTGAAAAAATAAAAACTGGAATGTGAAAATGCCATGCCGATATAAAAATCTGAATTAGCGCAATCATTAATCTGATTTTGAAGAACGTATGACACAGAATTATTTCACAAAGACTTTATATGCTTCATAAGTTGACTAAATGTTGATTGATAAATTTCCTTGGTATATATTAGGCACTGTATGAGGAAGAGTGCTTAGAATATGAGAAAACTTAACAAAAATGGCCAAAAATGTATTGTACAACTTTCCTGAATACATATGCTAAAATTATATTTAATAATCTCTGATATATCACTAAAAGTAGCCTAAATTACTGAGTTATACAGATATTACAAATCTTAAACTTCTTTAGACTTAGATATGTATAAGAAGAGAATTCTAGTACTTTGTATTCTTTTATATAAGAAAAAATTTTTCAAAGAAACAATGACCCCAAAGCCCAATTCTTTCTGTATGGCCAAAGTAATAAAGGGCTCTTTTGTAGATAAATTCTAGAATTTGTTAATTATACACAGGCTTATTATCTATATCCCCAGTGTTATAAAGTACCAGAACTTCATTAGAAAAATTAAGCTGGAAAAATGAAGGCAACACTTTGTAAATTTCCACTGGAAATTAGCTGGGTGAGACAGAGGAATACTGGATCAAAAGAGGGTAATCATGCTTAACTGTGCCCTAGAGCACCCGCATGTATAATACGATTTGCACAGTAACTACCTCTCCTATTACTGCTTGTTTGGAGTATTCTGTGTTAATGGGGTTAGCTAATTTAGTATTTTAACTTAAAAAGGCTCTGCTGATTAATAAATATTGCACACTGTGCTAGTAATTAAAATAAATGGAAGAGTTACAAATAAAAGTTGAATTGTTAAGAAAACATTATCTGAAATTATATGATAATCCCTATTTATCATATTATAATAGATCAGAAAATATGCAAATTTAAAGGTTTCAAATGTTTGAAGAATCACACAAGTCAAAAGGAGTTTTGATATGTGTTAAATTTCCTATTCAGTATTCTTTAGTGATAAATGTAACCAGATCTTATCCATACATTTATATTTTTAAAATGCCTTTTTAAAACCTTTTTGGATCTAAGTTCTTTACCTTTACCACATTTTTTTCTGTAGAAATATTTATAATACAATACTTATAGTTAATCAGCAACAGTATTTAAAAGGTTTAAAAGTGAGTAATCCAATACTTACTAGGGCTCCCATTTAAGCCATGTTACAAACTGGAGGGAAATGAAAGCAGATACAATTCATAGGTACTGAACATTTTTCATTAGTTGGAGGAGCTCAAGATATTTAGTTACAAGTTGTCCTTTGTTGCTACATGTTTATAGAATGCCTCCCATTTTACTCTGAATAAGGGTCAGAAAATTAACATCTTTTAATTTTCTAGAATATAGAGACAGCTATTGAATTGTATAGAGATTTTTAAAATCCTGAGTAAGTTTAAAGTATTATATAGGTACAGTATAATTTAATTATGAACTTCTTTTCATAGGAAGCTCAAGCCATATATTTAAATCTTCGATGTCCAGGGCTGGAGCAGTACCTCAGTGGTTTCGGTGCTTGCCTGGCATGCCTGGGGCATGGGTTTGAACCCCACCACAGTGTACACAGTGAAGTGTTGGAGTGGTGAAAGCCACACAAAAGACTAGATAAAATTGATTTTCTCTTTCTCTTTCTCACTGTCCCTCTTTCTTTAAAAAAAATTTTTTTTCAATGTCCAGACCTTAAAACTGCAGAAGAATCTCAAATTTTTAGGATCAAAGGATTTCCCTCAAGTTTAGCTTAGGTTTATAATTAACCAAAACATGAAAGGCTGACCTAACAAATAGTTCCTTGATTATGGTGGAGTAGAGGAGGTAACACACAAATATAGCTTAGGCAGATAGTTGATACTGCAATGCACACATCAAGAAGAAGGCCAATGTGTTATGTATGTGTTATGGATTAAGTTTAGGCCATCCAGTGGAGATACAAAGAAAGATGAAAACATAATTCTGGAATGCAAGAGCAAGATCTTAGAGATTTAGAATGGAAATCATTGGCATAGATGTGGTAGATGAAGTCTCTCAAATAGAAGCAATCACTGAGATTCTATACAGAAAGCAAAAAAAAAAAAAACTAAAGAAGAAAGGGTAGAAGATTGAATCCTGCCGTCAGCTAAATTGTATCCCATTACCTCTCAACAAAAATACCGCAATACTTTTCTACCGGGTTTTGCTGCTTCCCGCATATTTCTTCTCAAATATATCTGTCTCATAATCAACAAATTCATATTCTTTTTATAACATGCTCTTCCTCGGAAGCCTTAAATAATTTTTATTGCATATAGGATAAATCCTCAAACTCCTGAAGTTTTTCACAATTTTTCTTTCTAGTGCCTCCTGACATGAAAACTAGTTTCTGTCAAATTAGTCTCATTATTTTTCTGTCAACTTTTCCATCATTTTTTCCATACCTCCAACCTACCTTTATCTATTTTCTCTTCTTCATGAAAATCTTAACTATGTTTCACAGGAATGGTTCAGTTCATTTTTGTCAAGGACACTTCCCTACAGGACTGGGGATGTAACTTAGTGGCATAGAGTGCTTGCCCAGTAATATGCAAGGTACTGGGTTTGATCCGCAGCACCACGAACAAACAAACAAATAAAAAAACAGCAGCACTTTCCTAGAACATGGGAGACCAAAATCTACATGAAAAAAATCTTTTGAGTTCCTTATATAGTAATCCTCTATCACAAGAGTAGCTAGTAAAGATTTTCTCCCATTCTGTGTGTTCTCTCTTCAGATTGCTAATTGTTTCCTTTGCTGTGTGGAAGCTTTTTAATTTTACGCCATCCCATTTATTAACCCTTGACATTATGTTTTGAATTTTAGGGGTCCTATTAAGAGAGTCATTTTGGGGGCTGTAACAGTAGCTCAATGATTTGAGTACTTTCCAGGTATGTGCAAAGACCCAGCTTCAAACCTCACGACCACATATACAACTGTCAGAGAAACAAAAGCCAGATGAAAAAATAAATAAACCGATTCTCTCTCTTTCTTTGCCTCTTCCTCTCTCTGTGTCTCTTAAAAAAAAAAAAAACAAAAAAGAGAGTCATTGTCTGTATCTATATACTGGAGAATTGACCTACATTTTCTTTTAGGGTTTGTACAGTTTCTGGTCTAATTCCTAGGTCTTTGATCCATTCTGAGTTAATTTTGTGCAGGCTGAGAGATAAGGGTCTAGTTTTATTCTTCTATGTATGGAGAACCAGTTTCCTCAGCACTGTTTGTTAAGAATGCTCTTTTCTCTAATGCATGTTTTTAGCACCTTTGAAAATGATCAGATGACTATGAATGTGTGGGTTTGACTCTGTCTTTCATTCTGTACCATTGATCTGTGTGTCTGCTTTTTGCCAATATCATGAAGTTTTGGTTACTATATCTCTGTAGTATAGTTTGAAGTCAGGTATTGCTTCCAGTATCACTTTTTTTTGGGGGGGGGTTAAACTTAACACCCCAAACCCAAACAATCCAATTAATATATGTGCAAATGAATTAAACAGACACTTCTCAAAAGAAGAAAGACAAATACCCAACAAACATATGAAAAAAATGTTCAATATCATTAGCAACCGGAGAAATGCAAATCAAAACAACACTGAGATTTCATCTCATACTAGTCAGAATGGGAGTCATCAAATATACAATTATAAATCCTGGAGAGGATGTAGAGGAAAAAAATACTTTTTACAGTGTTGATGGGCTTGTAAATTAGTATAACCACTGTGGAAATAAGTATGGAATTTCCTCAAAAGACCAGGAAGGAATGGAACCACCATATGATCCAGCTGTAACACTCGTCGGTATTTATTCCAAAGAATTAAAGTCATCATACTGTAGTCATCATTACTGTAGTAATAGATGCATACCCATGTTTATAGCAGCACAATTCATAACAGTCAAACTATGGAACCAGCCTAGGTGTCTATCAACAGATGAATGGAGAAAGAAAGAAAGTGCGGTGTATATATATATATATATATATATGTGCACACACAAAGGAATTTTATTCAATTATAAAGGAACTAAAGTTATATCATTTGTAGGAAAATGGATGGAACTTAAGTTTCATTATGTTAAGTGAAATAAGTCAAACTCAGAATGTCAAGGGTCATTATCTTTTATATGTGGAATCTAGAGAGGAAAAAGGAAAAGAAAGGTGGAGGATGGGAATCTCATGAAAATCAAAAGGACATCAATAGAGGAAAGAGACCGGGCTGGAATGAGAGGAGAGAGTGCAGAAGTGCTAGATATATATTATGTCCATGCTTGAATACACAACAACAAATCCCATCATTATGCACAACTATAACGCACCAATAAAAAGTAGAAAGAGGAAAAAACAAAAGAAAATAAAATATCCCTTGGGGGTGGGAAATATTGGCTTAACACTTGACAAATTTATCAAGTACTTGGTAATTCTTACTTGGACTTTATTAGGTTACCTGATTAGGTTTCAAATTCTATGAGGAGTTCATGAGAACAGAAACTTCATTTTCTGTATTTCCATATCCTTACAGTCTAGAATTATTTCAAACATGCAAATATTTGCTGAATTCGTCTTTATTTCTCACAATATCTAGGTAACAGCTTCTCACATAAATGACCCTTAACAGTTCCTTATTAATTGCTTTATTTCCTAGCTTCTTAAAGTTGCACATATGAATCAGGACAATAATTTTAATTAAGAAGGCATGAGAAAATGGGATGAATTCCTTTAAAAATAAAAACAAAAAATAAAGTTTTAAAATAACTTCCAGAAAAAACCCTGCAATCCAGACTTGATGTGTAAATTATTATTATTTTATTCTTGTGCTTACTTACAGGGGTATACGTAAATAACAGTTATCACCTATCAGCCTGTGATTAGTATGAAGCATATTGCCATCCCTAACAGTTACCTAGGAACGTACTGTTATGGCTTGAATTAGTTTTTCACAACACAATGCCACTCTCAGAATTGGCTGAAGTCCTAATCTTTAGAACTTTAGAAGATAATCTTCTTTGGAAATAGGCTCATTGTAGATATATAAATACAGATGAGGTCACACTGGAGTAAGATGGGCACCTAATCCTATATGACTGGTGTCCTTATAAATAAGGAAATTTGTATGTAGACACGTACAAAGAGAGATTACCTTGTGACGATGAAGGCAGGCAGAGATCTTCACAAGACCAAAAGGATGCTTCTACCAGCCAAAGAAAGCCAGATACTGATAGCAAACTAGTGAAGGCCAGGGGAGAAGCATGAAAGAGATTCTTTCTCATAGCCCTCAAAAGAAAGCAACTCTGCCAACATCTTAGATTCAGATTGCTGGCCTCCAGAATTGTGAGACAATAAATTTTTATTCAAACCATTCAATTCTTGGTACTTTGGTATGGCAGTCCTGAAAGAGTGATACCCTCAGAAAAATGTCTTTTAGTTTCCTAATGAGAAGCCTCTCATAAAGTTAGGACACTGTTGCTTATGAAGAGTTCTACTTGTGGTCCTCCTTTAACTTTTCTTCATTAAAATAATAGATGAAATCCATCCTGACCTTGCAGTCTGTGATTTCCTCCCCTTCCTTGATGTCTTTCATGCAGAATTGTTTGCAGTAAATACAAATTCTGATAATAATTGACTTTTATTAAGACACTACTATGCTCCTTACATTTTATACCTCACCTTGTTCAATCATCAAGACAACCTTTTAAGGTAATATTTCAATGCTCACCTTACATACGGGAAATGTGGCTTCAGGAAGATTAAATTACTAAGCTATGGTCATACTGTTGTTGTGCAAAAGAGCCATAATTTGAGCTTTTGTTGGAGACTAAGGTCAACATGAGCCAAATATCAGAGAGTGGTAAACAACTCTAAGGGGCCCAGCTGGCTTGTAATTAGCAGACCACTGACCACATGACTAAGCTATTTGGCCACTCATTTGTTATAATTGGTTGAATGTGTTTGCACTGGATCCTTATTGATTGTTGCAACAGATAAATAAAGAGAGTAGCAACTAGTCAGAGAAGCAGCAGCAGCAGAGACAGAGGAGAGATCAGCAGCAGCAGCAGAGATAGAGGAGAGATCAGCAGCAGCAGCAGAAGAAGAAGAAAACCCTCCCATGCAGACTTAAGAGAAGAAGAAGAGCCTCGTCTGCAGAAATAGGGACTCTAGTACAGCAGTAGAAACAGGGACTCTAAAATGTGAATAGCCTTGACTCTAAAAAGGATGTTTTAAAGGCCTTGCCTCTAAAAGAGGGAAGGTGGAAGCACTTGGAGGCCTTTAGCCGCGGTAAAGGGAGAAATAAAGCACTTGGAGAACTCAGAGCCAGTGGGTCTACTTCATTTCCAGTCAACCGCCGATTGAGAGCTGTCCGGTTCCCGCTGGCTGGGATCGGACAAGCTTTCATAGATCTAGTTCTAAAGCTCATCTTCCTTCAACTAAAACACATTGCCCTTTTTATAACAATATGAAAAAGAAATCACCAAATATATAAAACCCCAAAATATAGTGCTACCTTTTTTTGAGTCCTTAAGATTAGAAATAAAAGGGGCTGCAATGGTGGCTCAGTGAGTGATAGAGAGAGCTTCCTTTTGTGTGCAAGGACCCAAGTTTGATCCCCAGCACCACATAAACAACTAAGTGTTGGAAAAACAAAAACCAGATGAAACAAAAACTTTTAGACTCTTGCTTTCTCCCTCTCTTTCTAAATACAATAAAATAAAAACTTAGATTTCTAACATTTCCGTTGCCACATCAGATACAATGTTATCCAATATATAAAAACCAAAGTCATTTCAGAAGAAGCTATAAAATATCAGCGTTTCATTTCTCCTAATAGTGGAATTATCCTTAAACTAATTTTTAGGACTAATTGCGTAACTTAATTGCTAAGAATAATAGTCTGAAACCTATAAGTAATTTCTTGTGCATTTCCAACTTTCAGATTCTTTGATAAGCCTAAAAACACCTTTCAGTATCTGAAAACTTTCAGGATAGAAAAGTTCAACAGCAACACCATAGACATTGATGATATTTATACATATTCTATGGGAAGTTAAGCACATTTCTTTGGTGATAACCTTGATACCTGATCTTTTAAGGAAAATACTGAGAAAGGATACAGCAGTACCTTTGATATATAATGATTTCTGTAAAAGTATTAGTAAGATAATAATCATCTCAATTATGCTAGCAATTAATCTTGCTATTTCTTAAGCCTTAGCATTGTTGAAAATAGAAAAATGATTCCGGGTAACATAACTCTTTGGATATTTATCACTAAATTGCATATTTAAGCTAATTCTAAGCAGCATTAATCTTCTATAATATCTGTGATAAAACTAATCTACCTCCCAAAAATTAATTGAAAAAAAGTTCCTTAATTTCCTATTCATCATACATTAGGTTAACTTAATTACTGGAACTGCCACATACACTATAGCTAATTATTTTCACTTCAAGTAATTATTATAAAATAAATAAATATTAAAATTACTTGAGATCATTTCCAGTTTGACAATTTATATGAAAATTTTTATTCTTTAAGTCTCTTCAGAAATTTATAATTACAAAAAAGCATATTGTATACATTTTTCTGAATGATAAAATGGTCCAAAATCTACATAATGTGAGTGATGAGAAGGATAAGAGGCAATTCTATCATCTTCACATGACAAAATATACTTCTAAAGTATTTTGTGATCATTATTATTACTAAATTTTTATGATGTACCATACTTAATGATAATTCATGTTTAATAAATATTATGTAAATAATCACAATGGCAATTTTATATGATGTAGTATACTATTACATAAGAATTTATAGTAGTACTTTATATTATACTAAAATTATTATAATATAATATAGTAATTTGTATAATAGTCATTATCATTTATATGTAAATAATACTAAAGGATTATTATAAGATACATTGCAATGACAATTACATGAGGCATTGTAGGATTATTACAATAATAATAAGGTTACTCTAGTTTTAAAACATTCTATTTATATATCATATATAATTCTATTGGTGACAAGATATCTAAGAGAGAGGAAATACCTTGGAGAAAAGACATATGAATCAAGACCCAAATCACTGATGCTAATCAAGTCATTTAAAATTGCATATACTATTAGATTATTCTACATTTTTTTCTGTCATCTTCCTTAGTCATCAGTGACCTTTTGCTGTACCTGATTTATTCAGTCTATAATGTTATATTAGTGTATCCAAATGGAATTCAGTCCATGTTAACAAAATATTTTTATTTTACTGGATCTTATGTTAGAAGTATCATAAATACTTTCACTAGCTAGTTAAAGATATTATCTTCACTGATGCATAATTTCCACTTATGAACCTTAAAATGCTATTCATTCTTTGTCTTCTTTGAGAAATGTACACATGTATATATATATATATGTGTATACATGTATATGTATATGTATAAAATGTATATACACACATATTTGGGGAGGGTTGCACATATATTTTTCCTTTGAATATTATGCATGTATTTTCAGTATAGACTTCATTTACAAAAGTTTCATGTTGTAAAATTATTGCTTCTGAATAGGCGATTTTATATTTTCTCGCCAGTAAAAAGTTCATCTCCAGTATGAGGAAACAAAATATTAGAAAATTTAAAGCATTAAAAATAGTGAAGTTATATTCTTTAAGCTAAGTACTTACATTTTGTCATTTATATTTTGTGCACATTCCTCTCTTTTGAACTTCTCTCTGGCCAGCTTTAACTCATTGATTGGTTCTGCCACTCGCAATGTTGGCTCCAAAGGCTTGTAGCGTTGTTCTAATACTTCATTAAAATCTCGGAAAGGCCCCTGACAAGACAGAATGAGGTACATATTTTATTACAAAATATGTTTTTGACATATTCTTGGCAACCAAGGTTAGTGACCATCTCCAAAGTATAGCAAGTTCACTATTATTAAAATATAACTCATTCTTCTCTTAATTAGAAAATAAAAATATAAAAAACAAGTATATCACTTTTCTTCCAGAAATGTTCTCTCAAGTAAAAGTGATTGCCTTAAAAATGGTTTAGATTAAGCAAAAGTTTCCTCACTTACATCAAAAGGTGTTTATGCTGCAACTGGTATCCTTATAAGTTATAGATTATTTGTTCTGTACTTTAAAAAATACTTCCTCTAGTATAATCAAACAATGATTCTTTTCCTTTTTAAGTAAACACATTTTTAAATGATTTTGAGCATAGCTTTTCAAAAGCCATCCTGTAAACAGAAATAGCAGAGCATGTGTTTTTTTAATTGAAGCTTTTAGGTGGATGCCAAATTTTATATTTAATTAGTGGCACCCTAAACATAAAAAAAACATAATTTTTGCTTATTTTAAGGGTTATGCATTATCTAAATTCCATTGTTCCATTACTGTGGTACCAAAAGCAATCTTTTAATAACACAAACACAACACAAGGAAAATCCCACCGACAGGTTGTGAAGTGACTTGCAACATATCTTAGTGTTAGGTAGTAGTTACTTGAAGTAGTTACTGAATGCACTCATTGTCTGAACAGTATCATATTAAGCACAAAATTGATGAGGGCAGCTCTGGACTTTGCTGTGTTATTAATTACATATTGTTTTCTTTTCCACTACTGTTGTAAAGAAAGAAGTAATAGATAATAGTTGAAGATTTCTAATCATATTTCTTCTTAAAAAATCCCTTCTTTAAATAGGTTATCACTAACAAGACACAGCTGGAGTTACTGCAAGCACTGAGTGAAGACTATGGGGCTAATAAAAAGAAATGATTCACGCCTCATTTATGTTCACTTATGTTTTACATTAATAGAAACCAATAATAGGAACCAGTTACCATAAAAGTCATAGACCGTAAATAACACAAATGGCAAATAAGTATCATCTAGTACTTTTCACAGCTGGACAGGAGGATTGCTATATTTGAAAATAGTTAATGGATTTTTATTGGAACTTCACTTTTTAAAGATACAGTAACATGATTCCAAGTCCGACACTAGAAAATAAAAAAAAATTATAGCAGACTCTTATTCTTTGAAAAATTCCTTGGTTTTAAATAATTAATATTAGGCTTGACGAGGAGGGGTAAATTACCTCTCTATGCCTGTTTTCATAAAGTGTAAAATGGAATAATAACTATATCAAATTGCTCTTAATATGTATAAGACAAAGTAACACTCTTAGCATTGTACTCAAAAATGGCCCTGGGGATATTATTATTATTACCACTATTATTAGCTTCAAGAAGAGTATTTAAAAGGGTCTGAAAAGTAACATCAAAGAAATAAGTAAATGATGCAAGGCTATAAGTTGGAAAAGGTCAGTAATCCATACGGAATAATGGTTTTCTCAGTGGCCAAGCATTATCTTCTAACCTTTGCTGGTATATCAACATATACATTTCTACTTCTATACTTACTCTGTTATTTTTATGGAACTTTCTACTTTCAATGAGAGTAGAAAATGAAAGAGAAGGAGACTAGCTTGAGCAACAATTTAGAATTAAAAAGCAGTCTTTTGAGTAGATTATCCAAGACTCCTGAGATCATTTCCATCTCCCTATGTCCTTCAGGATCTGGTCCACTCATTTTTATCTTATACAATTATTGCCTTACCTTTGAACTTAATAATCCATCTATTTGGTTAGCAAACTTGATGTCAACTGCCAGATTTTTCTGTTGCCAAAGCTTTTGTTGATTTGTATTTCTTTAGATAGCATGACGTTTAGATCTCAGGCAATCACCTATACCAATTGCAGAAGTAACATGGATCCCAGATTCAGAAACCACTTCAAACTTTAGACCTGATCATTGTACACCTTTCCAGATATTAATTTCTATACTGCATAGGCCTTTCAGGACTCAGCTTGACCCTGAAAGTTTTCTTGAACTCTCAGCTATGACATTCTAATATTTGGCTTACCTTGCCTCCACAAAAGTCCTACTTATGAGAATCAAACATATCTTTGTTCTGATGTATTTTTAACAATCCATGTTACATTAAAGCCATTTTGTATTTTTAAAGTGTTTCTCAAAGTTTAAATAATAATGAATTAAAATTCTAAAACCCAGCTTAGTGGTCCTATTCATCTAAGAAATCACCTCAGTACATCAGCACAGATACTCTGTACAAATATTATCCTTTGGGCATAGTCTTAGATGTCCTTGATGTATAAACCTTTTGATTATTGGATAACATACAGGAAATATGATTCAGTAAAAGAAAACAACACAAAACAATCAAATGAAAGAATGAAAGAAAGATGGGAAAAGGGAAGAAAGGAGACAAAGGAAGAAGAGAATAAAATGGAATGAAAGATGAGAGAAGAAAGAAGGAAGGAAGGAAAAATTAAGAGAAAGGACAGGACAAGGGGGAGGACATGGCCAGAGGAAGATGATAATGAAAATGAAGTAAGATAAAGAAGGAATGAAGAAAAAAACTGTCAAGAAAAATAACATGAGAAAAGGAGAGAAGAGAAAAGAGGAAGAGTAGAAATCAAACAAAAATATATTAGCAGAGATCGCTTTGTTGTATGCTTTATAAATGTAATTCAGTAGTGTATGCATATACATATGTATGTACACATATAAAAATACATGTTTATACATTCCTTTGCCACTTACATAAACATATATGTATTTTTCTTTCTACATATTACACACAATACATATATATGGTGATATAGTTCTATATAAATATATATTTTTCTATGCTTTCATACATATGACATACATGTGTATACACCTACCACATGGATATATTCATATATATTTTCATATAAATTTACATAAAAATATACCTCTTACCTATATAGCCTTATATTTCACCTGTGAATTCCATATATTCTAAATACACACACACATACACATATACACACACACACACACATATATAGAATGATATGGAGGGGGAAAGCCATGTAGAAAATAATACCGTATTAAGAAAAGTGCTTTAATAAAGATGAAGAGTGAAGAAAAAAATATACAGAAATCCACCTCACAAAAGCATAAAAAAGATAACAAATGTGAACATATTCTGAAATTCCTATAAAATTATATTAAATGATTAATGAATGATTAATGTTATGGGTATTGTACAGCATGGGGATTAAATCAGATGACTGCCAAAATTTACAACTTATATTTTTCATACATTCCTGGATATGAACTAAGTACATTTTGCACTGTGAGATGAACATGGGCTTTTGGGGAGGGACAGGAAATAGGGGCAGAATGGCATGATTTGGATCTTTAATATCCACTCCAAATTTATGTATTAAGAAATGTAGGAATGCTCAGAGGTGAAATGATTAGATTATGAAAGCTGTAACTTAATAAGTGAACTACTAGGTGGTAATAGTAGGCAGGTAGGGCATATCTGGAGGAAGCAGGTAACCAGGGGTACACCCTTGAGGGTTATATCTTGTCCTCTCTGCTTCCTGGCTGCCATGAGCTACATGGCATTCTTCCACATGCCTTTTGGCCATGATGTTCTGCCTGAAACTCTGAAACTGACAGCCCAAAATAAATTCTTCCTCCTCTAAGTTGTTCTTGTAATATATTTTGGTGAAAGTGATACAAAGCTGACTAACATATACCACCCAATTTTCAGATTTCCTAAAAAGTAGCATGCAAAATGTGTCTATGAATTCCATGTAGCATCAATAGCTACCTCAATGAATATAGAATGCAATATGGATTATTAAAAATGTAAATATGCAATGTTATATGTGACACCGTAACAATCATTGAGTATTTTTACATACATTTAACACTAAACATATGTACAATGGAAATGCTGTATTTCTTTATTGAACAATTAAAAATTTAATTGCAAACTCTAATGATTGCCACTACTTGTTCTAAGAGAAATAGGATTGTGCATAATTCAAAATGGAATAAATTCAGTTACTTATAATATATTTATAATATATTATATATATTATACAATATTATACAAATATAATATCTTATATTTGTATTTAAAGTTATTTTTTAAACAAGATTTTTTTCATTATAGTTTTACATATTGAAGGGCTTTGTTGTTACACTTTCATACACACATACATCACATATTCCCCCTTTAACCTCTCCAGCCTCACCCTCACCTTCTTCCCTTTTCTATCCCTCTCAATCCCTAGTCTGTGAGGCTGCCCTCAGTTCGATTGGTAATCTGTGTCTGATTAGTCTATTGTCTAAACTTATTGTGCTCTTACTCTTTCCAATATTGTACTCTAGGTTCCATGTATGAGAGAAAACATTCGGCCCTTAAGTTGCTGGGTTTGGCTAATTTCACTCAGCGTGATTTTCTCCATCTCCATACATTTACCAGCAAAGGATATGATTTCATTTTTTATAAACATCTGAGTAAAATTCCAGTTATTTGATACATTCACTCAATTATTTGATATATTCATTCAGTTATGGGAATCTAGGTTGATTCCACAATTTAGATATTGTGAGTTAAATGCATTCATTAAAATATCGATATAACTTATTTTAAAAAAGAATAATAAACCATACACTGAACATATGTCCCCTTATGTCCACTAAAAATTTCCAGTCTACTTCCTTTTTACTCTTGCTCAACTCCACTCTGCACGTGCTAAGGTTTTGAGGAATTATCCCCATGTATTTATTGGCCGGAAAGCTGGGCTCCTGATATAACAGTACTAATAAGGGTGCAACCTTTATGATTGCATAGTGCAAGGTGCATAAATCATTGGGAGCATCATACTCAGAAAGAACTGATTTCCTTCTCATGGTATTCATGAGTCACCATGGACAGTGAATTATTAAGGACACTTCAACTTCTTGTCCCCTTCTGCATATAGTCATTCCTCTTCCCACTTCTCTATCATGTTGCAATCTAGACAAGGAGACCCTCACCAGATACCTGATCTTGAACCTTCAGCCTCCAAACACTGAGCTAAGCAAACCTTTTTTCTTTATAAACCACTTAGCCTCAGGTATTTTGTTATAGCATCAGAAAACAAACTATAATTCATCACTCTATTTCAGACAAAGAAAGAATTATGTGCTTCTATGTATTATTTGAATAAAAAGATTAGTTTAAAGGTAATTTAACAGAATCAAGATGGCGACTTGAAGACAGACGGCTTCCCCAGCAGCTCTGAGACTGGATGGAAAATCCCCAGTTCATTTCCAATTTTTTGAGGCGTGTTTGGGGGAGTAGCATCTTGAAACCCCAGTCCTAACTTACTCAGTGGATTTGAGGAACAGAGACGGGAGAAACGAGTGTTTTTTTTATTTTTTTCCATCCAGGCTGGGATGCAGTGAGCAGCCACCACCCAGGAGTTCGGGAGGAGTCAAGCAGCCAGCGAACTCAGCCCCAGGAACCGTGCTTTAAATATAGTGCTACTGCGATCCTTGTTCAACTGCCGCTGTCATGCGGCTGGCTAGCAAGTGGAGTGGTGGAGGATTCTAGCACCCCGCACTCGCCGCAGCAGAGAAGTCAAGGTGCTTTAAATACAGAGCTGGAGATTCAAGATGGTGACCACCCCACCAGCAGTGACTCTGAGACGCTTCTGAGAATCACCTCACACTGCAGGACTGCACGTGGATTCCCACGATCTTGCTATCTGAAGAAACAGACACTCTTCGAAATGATCACTTGCTTGCTATCATAATATGTTGTGAGAGCTCTCTCAAAGAAAACTGCTACTATTGGTGCTACTCACCAGCACATCTGTTTTAGTTGAAACAGACTAGTGTCTGCACCTATAGCCTCTCAAGATCTCACAGACTGGTCTGGCATCTTTAAGTCTGTCTTGACCAAATAGCTCCCCATCACAATGAAGCAAAGCCATAAGAAGCTCCAATTATTCCGGCAAGAGTAACAAGGTTGAACTACAAGACACACTCACTGATTCTGAAAATGAAGACAAGGGGAAATAACTCACCTCCTCAACCCCACAGCTCTCCACCCAAGGATCCAATTGCTGGGGATTTAGATGAAAACCAAAAATATTGTATCAACATTATGATTAGTAATTCAATCAAAGAGTTGAGAAATGAAATAAGGAAAGAGATCAGAGAACAATTTCAAGAGATGAGAGACAACTTTTACAAGGGAAATAAGGGAACAATTCCATGAGATGAAAGATCAGCTATACAAAGAAAGAGACATTCTGAAAAGAGACGTAGCAGAGCTTTCAGGATTGAAAAACACGGTTAACCAAATCAAATCTGATGATACCAACACCAGAGTATACTCTACTGAAAATAGAACTTCAGCCCTTGAAGAGCGAACATCAGAAAATGAAGATCGACTAAACATTGTTGAACTCAAAGAAGATAAACAAGAGAAGCAAATTATGTTACATAATCAGAAGTTCCAAATAATATTTGATGAGATGAGGTGTAATAATCTGAGAATCACTGGCCTGGAGGAAAACTCCAAAAAGCAAACAAGAGGCATCAAGGACCTTTCAAGTGAAATCATAAGTGAGAACTTCCCTCATTTTACTATTGATGCAGAATATCACATCCAAGATGCTTATAGAACACCAAATAGGCCTAATCAAATGAGAAACTCACCAAGACATATCATATACAAAATGAATAACAGAGAAATTAAAGAGAGAATTCTAAAAGCAGCTAGAGAAAGGCCCCAAATCACATTCAGAGGCAAACCAATTCGGATCATTACGGATTTTTCAGAGCAAACAATGAAGGCCAGAAGAGCTTGGAACAATATCTTTCAAGTGTTGAAAAATACAACTTCCACCCAAAGATAATATAGCTTCAAAACTCAGCTTCAAATGTGATAAGGAAATTAAATACTTAAACGATAAACTCAAGTTAGCAAGATACATGAACACAAATCCTGCACTACAGAAAAAATCAAGGATGTTCTCCATTCAGAAGAAAATGCCAAGGATACCCTAAATCCTTAAACAAGGGTGAGTCAATAATCATATTACACTCAAATTGACCAAGATGACTCAAAACTCTGTAATTGTTACAAAGTCTGAGATTCAGCCTCCCATATCTATTCTAACTTTGATTGTGAATGGACTCAATGCCCCAATTAAAAGACACAGATTGGCCAATTGGATCAAAAAACAAAATCCAACAATATGTTGCCTGTAAGAGACACATTTGACATTCGAAGATAGACACAGGCTGAAAGTGAAAGGATGGCAAAATGTCTACTAGGCCTGTGGCCCAAAAAAGCAAGCTGGCGTGGCGATTCTAATTTCTGAAAAAAATTAATTTCCAACTAAAACTAATCAGGACAAAGAGGGTCACTTTATTATACTAAAAGGGACAGTCCATCAAGAAGATATAACAATACATCTATGCCCCCAAATACAACCCCCCCAAATATATAGAAAAAATACTTAAGGACATTAATCCCCTCATTGATCTCAACACAATAATTCTGGGGGACTTCAACACACCACTATTGACTCTAGACAGATCATCAAAACAAAAAATCAATAAAGACATCTCCAATCTGAACAATTCTATTAATCAATTGGGCTTAACAGACATCTACAGAATATTCCATCCTAAGACAGCTGAATTTACCTTCTTCTCAGCGGCTCATGGATCCTTCTCTAAAATAGACCACATCCTAGTTCACCGAGATAATCTTAACAAATATAAAAAAGTGGATATAATCCCATGTATTCTGTCAGATCATAATGCTATGATCTTAGCAATCAACAACAAGAGAAACAACAGAAACTACTCAAACACTTGGAATTTGAGTAATTCCCTCTTAAACAAACCATGGATTAAAGAGGAAATAAGAGCAGAAATTAAAGTTCTTGGAATTGAATGAGAATGAGGAAACAACATACCAAAATCTCTGGGACAGTATGAAGGCATTCTTAAGAGGTAAATTTATAGCACTGAGTGCATACATCAAAAATCTAGAAAGAGATCAGATAAATAGCCTTATGCTTCAACTAGAGTGACTACAAAAAGAGGAACAATCCAACCCCAAAACTAACAGAAGACAGGAAATTACCAAAATCAGAGCTGAAATCAATGAAATTGAGAACAAAAAAAATATACAAACTATTAACAAAACTGAGTTGGTTCTTTGAAAAAATAAACGAGATCAACAGACCCCTTGCCAACCTCACCAAAATCAAAGATGAAAATGGGGATATCACCACAGACTAATCCAAGATACAGAAGATTATCAGAACCTATTTTGAAAATTTATACTCTGCTAAGTTTGATAACCTGGAGGATGTGGACAGGTTCTTGGACATATATGACATCCCCTCTTTAACACAGGAGGACATTGAAAATCTAAACCAATCTATCACAGATAGCAAAATTGAAGCATTAATCAAAGCTCTCCCAAAAAAGAAAAGCCCAGGTCCAGATGGATATACGGCAGAATTCTACCAAGCCTTCACAGAAGAACTAACACTGATCCTCTACAAGCTCTTCCAGGAAATTGATAGAGCGGGAACACTCCCAGTCACTTTTTATAAAGCAAATATTACACTGATTCCAAAACCAAAGAAAGACTTGTCAAGAAAAGAAAACTACAGACCAATTTCCCTGATGAACATTGATGCAAAAATCCTTAATAAAATTCTACCTAATCGGATACAAAAGCACATTAAAAAGATAATCATGATCAAGCGGGCTTCATTCCAGGACAACAAGGCTGGTTCAGCATATTCAAATCAATAAATGTATTCACCACATAACACAATTAAAAACAAAAATCATATAATCATCCCAGTTGATGCAGAGAAGGCATTTGATAAAATTCAACACTCTGGAAACTCAAAACTCTGGAAAAGATAGGGATCAAGGGAAGATACTTTAACTATGTCAGATCCATTTACGACAGACCCATAGCCAACATTATCCTCAATGGAGAAAAACTGAAAGCATTTCCACTGAATTCAGGTACGAGACAAGGCTGTCCACTCTCCCCACTCTTGTTCAATATAGTCCTTGAAACCCTTGCCAGAGCTATCAGGCAAGACAAGGAAATCAAAGGAATTCATATAGGAAAAGAGGAAGTTAAATTATCTCTATTTGCAGACGACATGATTCTATACCTAGAAGACCCAATAACATCAGCCAGAAAACTCCTAGAGCTTATAGGTCTTTTCAGCAATGTAGCTGGCTATAAGATCAAATCCAGGAAATCACTAGCATTTCTTTACTCCAGCAACAAATCCACAGAAGAAATCAGGAAATCTCTCCTCAAAAAAAATGAAATACTTGGGCATTAACCTTACAAAGGATATTAAGGACCTC
The DNA here is from genome assembly GCA_004027875.1 of Aplodontia rufa. Classification (NCBI taxonomy): domain Eukaryota; kingdom Metazoa; phylum Chordata; class Mammalia; order Rodentia; family Aplodontiidae; genus Aplodontia; species Aplodontia rufa. The sequence goes on along the minus strand of PVKS010012097.1, from coordinate 31,037 downwards.
TACAAAGAAAACTATCAAACACTAAAAAAAGAAATTACAGAAGACCTGAGTAGATGGAAAAACATTCCATGCTCATGGTTAGGCAGAATCATATAATAAAAGTGGCCATTCTACCCAAAGCTCTATACAGATTTAATGCAAGATACCAATGGCATTCTTCAGAGATATAGAAAAAGCAATTCTCATGTTCAATGAAATAACAGGAGACCCAGACTAGCTAAAACATTACTCTACAGGAAGGAAGAAGTAGGGGGTATCTCAATCCCTGACCTGAAATTATACTACATAGCTGTAGTAGCAAAAACAGCATGGTATTGGTATAAAAACAGAACCAAAGACCAGCGGAACCGAATAGGAGATCCTGAGACAAACCCCCATATGTTTCTTCCCCCATAGTGTGAAAGAAAGATAGCCTGTTCAATAAATGGTGTTGGACAAATTGGACAGCCATGTGTAGACAACTGAAGCTGGATCCTTATCTTTCGCCCTGCACAAAAATTAAATCAAAATGGGTCAAAGATCTGGATATTAAGCCAATAACTTTAAACTTACTAGAAAAAGAAGTAGGGTCAACACTACAGGACATAGGAGTCAGTAGCGCCATCCTCAAGAAAACTCCCATGGCTCAAGCACTAAAGTCAAGAATAAATGAATGAAATGCAATAAAACTAAAAAGTTTTTGCACAGCTAAAGATCTAGTCAAGAGTATCAAGAAAGAACCTACAGAATGGGTGAAAACCTTAGCCTGTTACACCTTGGACAGAGGGCTAATATCCAGATTATACAAGGAACTAAAGAAACTAAACACCAAACTCACAAATAATCCAATCAATAAATGGGCTACGGATCTTAAAAGAAACTTCTCACCAGAGGAAGTCCAGAAAGCCCATAAGTATATGAGAAAATGCTCTACATCATTAGCTATATGGGAAATGCAAATCAAAACTTCAATGAAATATCCCCTCACTCCTGTTAGAGTGGCAAAAATGAAAATTTCAAACAACAACAGATGCTGGAGGGCCTGTGGGAAAAGAGGAACATTGTCACACTGCTGGTGGGACTGCAAACTGGTTCAGCCACTCTAGAAAGCAGTGTGGAGAATCTTAAAAAATTAAGGATGGAACCACCTTATGACCCAGCTATCCCACTCCTGGGTATTTTCCCAAAAGAGTTAGAATCAGCATATTATAGTGATATGGCTTCCTCAATGTTTATAGCAGCTCAATTTACTATAGCAAGATTATGGAACCAACCCAGATGCCCCTCATTCAACAAGTGGATACAAAAACTTTGGTATATATACTCAATGGAATACTACTCGGCCATTAGAGAAGACAATATTATGGCTTTTGATATCAAATGGATGGAGATGGAAAGAATTATGCAAAGCGAAGTATCCTAATCTCAGAGACTCAAGGGCCCAATGGTATCTCTCATCTGTGGAAGCTAGACTACACGGGGAAGCAGTATGTTAGATGGCTAAGCTAATAATAACTTCAAATTGTATGATTCTCAACGTAACAGGGAGATGACTCCCTAGGATACTTGGAGGTGTAGGCTGGGGGACAGGGTGGGGGGAGGGCTTAGAAAAATCACCTAGGAGATTGGAGGAACTGAATATAGGGGAATCATCTCAGAAGGTGATGTCTGACCTCCACGAGATATCCATTTAACTCAGCTCTTCTCCTTTTGGGGAAACAGCAACATGGAGAACCCAAGCTGGGCATCCATGACATGGCATTAGCCCTAGATAACTAAATATATATCCATTTGTTCTGGAATATTTGATAATGTTTCCCCCTCAATTGTAACTATATATCATCTAATAAATAATAAATTTAAAAAAACAAAAAAATTCTACTTTGGATAAAGTAAAAAAAAAAAGGAAATTTAAATACTGAAATAAATATAATTCTACAAAAATAAATATAATTCCATAGGAAGTAAATCAAGTAAGGGGAAAAAAAACAGAAAATACTTGTTTTAGTCAGTTTTTTACTGCTGTGACTAAAAGACCTGATGAGAACAATTTTAGGAGGAAAAGTTTATTTAGGGGCTCATGGTTTCATTGGGTGCAGTTCACAGAAGGTTGGTTCCAGTCTGTAGGACTTGAGGTGAGGCTGAACATCACAGTGGAAAGCATGACTCCAAGACAGAGAGACAAACTTGAAACCTGATACCAAATATATAACCCAAAGGCACACCTCCAAGGATCTACCTCCTCCAGCCACACATTACTGGTCTACTGTTACCAGTTAACTCCTGTGAGGTGATCAACTCACTGATTGGATTAATTCTCTTGAACTCAACCATTTCATCTCTCAGCCTTTGCCTTGTTTTATACGAGCTTTTGGAGGACTCCTTTCATCCAAACCATTTAACAGTATTTGAAGAAAACAATTGCAAAGATTCTCAAATATTTTTATAGCATATTCTACAATATAATATAAACTGTCAGTTTATAATAGTATTACTTATTACTTAATAGTAAGTTTGGGGGTTTGTTTGTTTGTTGTTTTTCTTTTCTTTTTGCAGTTTTGGGAACTTAATCCAGGAGAGATACCTCTGAGCTACATCCTTAGCCCTTCTAAAATTTTTATTTTTATTTCTTTTCACTTAAGTTTTGGAGTACTGGGGATACAACTCAGGAGCACTCTAGCACTAAGTGGTATCCCCAAATGAATAGAATTAAGAATACTAACTATAAAGAATAGGAACAGAATGTAATATAGGGAAGTTGAGAAGATGGTGACTGGCAGGAGGGCTGCATGTAGAATCTCTCCATGAAGCGGGAAGCCAACAGTGGGAGAAGAGCCTTTCTGGGGGTGGGTGAATGGCAAAATTTTTGCCTAAACTCATTAGTAGGCAAACAAGAAAATTTAGAGATGCCAAGGCTTGGATACATTAAACAAGGAACAAAAACCAAATAGGGACCTAGGAGCCCTGGCTGCAAGGACCACCACCCAGTGAGCAGGCTGCTGAATCAGCACAGAAGGAGGGAACTTCACAGACAAATAGAGGAAGGACAATTGGCTTGGAGAGCTCTGATATCAGAAGGTCTCCCATGCCATGGTGGAACCCAGGGACTGCATTAGAGCATGTAACTTAGAGGCTCTCCAATCTGGCCGTGGAAAGCTGGGGCAATTGCCATCTTGAGTAGGTGGATAGTCCAGGCAGCCATGGGTTCAGAGAGAAGGCCATCTCAGTGGCTGCACCATCAGGCAGCTGAGCACTCCTGGACCCCAGTGTTCTGACTGACTGCCCCAGGGGCTGTATGTGTCTGGTGGAGCCTCCCTACTGGTCCAGCGACTCTGGACTCTGGAACTGAGGCTGCCCTGCTACACCCCACCTGTGTGCTGTGGGTGGAATTCAATTCCAGGACCAAACTTTGCAACATAGGCAGATCCACAGGACCTACCCGGACTGGGTGTGGCTGGTATTCAGGCCTAGCAACTCTGAAAGCACTTTCTGCTGGGTTCTTGCAGGCTAGGTAGAGATCATTTTCAGCCTCAGTGACCTAGAAACAGAAATGGCACCCTGAGACCAGTGTTCTCCTCTGCTTTAAGGCCCTGAGACCTGGGAACATAGGTGGTCCCACAAGACAGGTGTGTTCTGAGAGGGACTTGGCTTCCGGGCCCCTTGAGTTCACAGTTGAGAGTTCCCTGGGAGCGGGACTTTCTGGGCTTATGTCCTCCTCTCAGTGCCCCCCATTCCCATGTTGGGACTGAGACTGCCTCAGGAGACATTTCCTTGGGGAAAGTGAAGGCCACTGATCACCCAAGTTTGGGGCAACAGCTATCCCAGGAGAGGTTAGTTCAGGCCAGCAACTCCCCTAGGATCAGTGAGAGACCTTGCAGCTACTCCAGGATTGACAAGATGGCCAGTCGCTCCTGAGGCCTCAGCTGAAGTGGGTCAAGAGTTTGGGCAGGCAGACACAAAAGTGCCCAGGGTTTCAACCCAGGAAGGCTAAAAGGCTATATTCACAGGAAGCAGGGGTGGTGAAAGACTGCACCCCCTCCACAGAAGAATATTGGGCGGACTCCTGATTAACGATGCTGAAAGCAAGGAGGACAGACAAGAAAAGAAACTTACTGAACATGATCAGAACTTCCAAGAAGTATGGGGCAAGATGAGAAGAACTGACATGGGAGTTATTGGGATAGGGAAGAACATAGAACAAATGAATGGCATAAAGAACCTTTTCAAAGATATATAAAAAAAATCCCCCATATCAGAAATGATCAAGAAATTCAAATTCAAGATGTCTATAGGATACCAAACAGACCTAATCAAATGAGAAACTCATCAAGATATATCATATACAAAATGAATAACAGAGAAATCAAGGAAAGAATTTGAAAAGCAGTAAGAGATAAACACCAAATCACATTCAGAGGCAGAAAAATAAGAATTACTGTGAATTTTTCACCTCAGACAATAAAGGTCAAGAGAGCATGAAGCAATATTTTTCAAATACTGAAAGGAAATAATTTTCAGCCAAAGATACTATACCCTGCAAAATTCAGTTTTAAGTGTGATGGGGAAATAAAATACTTCCATGATAAGATCAAATTAGAAATATACATGAACACAAAACCAATTCTACAGAGAATACTCAAAGACAAACTTTACTCAGAGGAGCAAGTAAACAACTGCCAAAGTCTTTAAACAGACAAAAGTCAATAAAAACATAACTCACTAAAAGATATCCAAGAAGGCGCAAAATACAGAAAAGATCAGCATACCAGGGACTGAGAATCACATATCTATTCTAACACTGAACGTGAATGAATTCAATACCCCAATAAAAAGACACAGATTAGTAGACTGGATTAAAAACAAAATCCAACAATATGCTGCTTACAGGAGACCCACCTCACAGCCAAAATTAGAAACAGATTGAAGATAAAAGTTGGCAAAACACCTACCTGGTTTGTGGTCCAAGAAAGCAAGCCAACGTTGTGATCCTTATATCCAAAAAAGTTAATTTTGTACAAAAATTAGTCAGAAGGAATAAAGAAGGTCACTACATGTAGTAAAAGGACAAACACATCAAGAGGACATAAAAATAGTTAACATTTATCCTGCCAATTACAACCCTTCCAAATATGTGGAAAAAGTAAACAAGGATATTAAACCACTTATTGATTTCAACACAATAATTCTGAGAGACTTTAATATACCACTATCAACAACAGATAAAGCAAAAAATCAATAAATATATATCTAATCTAGAGAACTCTATGAATCAATTGGACTTAACAAATATTTATAGAATATTCCATTCCAAATTGGCTGAGTTTACCTTCTTTTCAGCAGCATGCAGATCCTTTTCCAAAGTAGATCACACCTTAGTCCACAAAGCTAATCTTAGCAAATACAAAAAAGTTGATATAACCCCATGTATCCTGTCAGACCATTATGATATGATCTTAGCAATTAACAGCAAGAAAAACAACAGAAAATACACAAATACTTGGAGACTGAATAAGACCCTCTTAAATGAAGAATAGATCAAAGATGAGATGAAAACAGACATCAAAAAATTCTTGGAAACAAATGTGAATGATGGCACAATGTATTGAAATCTATGGGATAGTATGAAAGCATTCTTAAGAGGTAAATTTATAGCACTGAATGCCTTCATCAAAAATCAGGAAAGAGCCAAAATAAATAGACTTATGCTCCAATTCAAATCCCTACAAAAGAGGAACAATCCAATCCCAAACCCAACAGAAAGCAGGAAATAACTAAGAGCAGAGCTGAAATCAATGAAATTGACAACAACAACAAAAAATACAAAGAATCAACAAAACAAAGAGTTGATTCTTTGAAAAAATAAATAAAGTTGACAGATTCCCTAGCCAACCTCACCAAAATGAAGAATGATGTGAAGTAAATCAACAAAATCAAAGATGAAAATGGAGATATCAACACTGACTCAAACGAAATCCAGAAGATTATTATAACTTATTTTGAAAAGCTATACTCTTCCAACTTTGATAACCTGGAAGACATGGACAAATACCTAGCCACATACAACATTCTCAAATCAACATGGAGTTACATTGAAAATCTAAACCAACCAATATCAGGCTGTGAAATTGAAACAGCAATCAAAGCTCTTCCAAAAAAGAAAAGCCCAGGACCTGATGGATTCTCAGCAGAGTTCTAAGACCTTTACAGAAGAATTAACACCTCTCCATAGCAAGCCATTCCAGGAAACTGAAAGGGACAGAACCCTCCCAAATACATTTTCTGAGGTAAATATAACCCTGATACCAACAAAGACACACCAAAAAAAGAAAAACTACAATCAATTTTCCTGATGAAGATGGATGCAAAAACCCTTAATAAAATCCTAGCAAATCACATCCAAAACACATCAAGAAGATAATGCATCACAATCAAGTGGGCTTCATTTAAAAAAATGCAAAGCTGGTTCAACATATGCAAATCAATAAATGTGATTCATCACCTAAACAGAATTAAAGATAAAAACCATATGATCATCTCAATTGATGTAGAAAAAGCCTTCAATAAAATTCAACACCCATTTATGCTCAAAACTCTGGAGAAGATAGGGATCAAAGGAAGATACTTTAGTTTTGTAAGAGTCATTTATGACAAACCCATAGCCAACATTATTCTTAATGGAAAAAGACTGAAAGAATTCCCACTAAATTCAGGAATAAGACAAGGCTGTTCACTCCCACCACTCTTATTCAATACAGTCCTCAAAACCCTAGCCAGAGCTGTCATACAAGAGAAGAAAATCAAAGGAATTCGAATAGGAAAAGAGAAAGTCAAGTTATCTCTATTTGCCAATGACATAATCCTATACCTAGCAGACCCAAAAAGCTAAATCAGAAGCGTACTAGAGCTTATAAATGAAATTGTCAAAGTGGATGGTTACAAGATCAACACTCATAAATCAATAGCTTTCCTATACTGCAGCAGCAATTCTGCCGAAGAAGAAACCAGGAAATCCACTGCATTCACAATGACCTCAAAAAAAAAAAAAATACTTGGGCATTAATCTAACAAAGGATATAAAGGATCTCTACAATGAAAACTATTGAACATTAAAAGAAGAAATTGGGGACTGGAGTGGTGGCTTAGCGGTTATGGCGCTTGCTTCACATGCGCAAGGATGCAAGTTCAAACTCCAGCACCACGTACACAACGAAAAGTTGGAGCAATGAAAGCCACATGAAAAACTAAATAAAATTGATTCTTTCTTTATCTCTCTTTCTCACTGTCCCTCTCTCTTAAAAAAAGAAAGAAAGAAAAAAGAAATTTAAGAAGACCTGAGAAGATGGAAAAACATTCCATATTCTTGGTTAGGCAGAATCAATACAATTAAAATGGCAATTCTGCCGAAAGCCCTGCACAGATTCAAAGCCATCCCACATCAAGATACCAATAACATTCTTCATGGATGTAGAAAAAGCAATTCTCAAATTCATTTGGAATACTAGCAAACCCAGAATAACCAAAACATTACTAAGCAAGAAAGAGGAAGCAGGAGGTGTCACAATATGTGACCTGATATATTATAGGGCTATCATAACAAAACCAGTGTGGTATTAGTATGAAAACAGACATGAAGACCAATAGAATAGACTAAAAGATGCTGAGACAAACCCACAAATCTTTAACCATCTGATTTGTTTTTTTAAGAGAAAGGGACAGTGAGAGGGAGAGGGAGAGAGAAAGAGAGTCAATTTTTTATTTAGTTTTCCATGTGGCCTTCGTTGCTCAGACTTCATTGTGTATGTGGTGCTGGGGTTTGAATCCGCGTTCCTGCACATGCGAGGCAAGCGTGGAAAACGCTGAGCCACTGTTTCAGCCCCATAACCATCTGATATTTGACAAACAGGCCAAAAATATATTGTGGACGAAAGAACCTGTTCAACAAATGGTGCTGGACAAACTGGACAGCCATATGCAGAAGACAGAAATTAGATCCTTATCTCTCACTCTGCATAAAAATCAAACAGAAATAGATCATAGAATTAGAAATTAAACTAGCAACTATACAATTGCTAGAAGAAAAAAAAGGGTGAACAGTCCATGACATAGGTGTAGGCACATCGTTCCTTAACAAGACTCACAGAGTGCAAGAACTAAAGCCACGAATAAATGAATGGTCTGTCATTAAACTGAAAAGCTTCTGTACAGCTAAAGAATTAGTCAAGAGTGTCAAGAGAGAATCGACAGAATGGAGAAAATGCCTTCCATGCTTCCAATAGGAGACTAATTTCCAGAATACACAAAGAACTCAAAAAACCAAACCCCAAAACCGTAAATAATCCAATCAATAAATGGGTTAGAGTACAAAACAGAAACTTCTCAATAAAGTAAGTCCAAAAATCCAATAAATTTTTGAGAAAATGTTCTACATTACTAGAGTCAGAGAAATGCAAATCAAAATTTCACTATGATTCCACCTCACTCTAGCCAGAATGGCAAAAATGAAGAATATGAACAATAGCAGATGCTGGAGGGGTTATGGGAAGACAGGAACACTAACACACTACTGATAGGATTGCAAACTTGTACAGGCACACTGGAAAGCAGTGTAGAGACTTCTCAAAAAACTAGGGTTAGAACCATCTTATGACTTAGTTATCCCACTCCTGGGTATTTTCCCAAAGAAGCTAGAATCAACATACTTCAGAGATACAGCTACATCAATGTTTATAGAAGCTCAAATTACAAAAGCTAAACTATGGAACCAACCCAGATGTCCCTCGCTGGATGAGTGGATTAAAAAACTGTGGTATATATACAATGGAGTTCTACTCTGCTGTTAGAGAGAACAATATCATGGCATTGGCATCCACATGGATGGAGATGGAAAATAATTATGCTTGGTGACATATCACAAACTCGGAGACTTAAGCGCTGAATGTTTTCTTTCACATGTGGAAGCTAGAGTAAACTCTAAGACAGGATGAAAGTTAGCTAAGTTTATATAATATACTCAACATAGTTGAAATATCACATAAGCTAGGGGAACCATAACTATGAAGGTGAGGTAGAAGGGAGGGAGACAGGGAGGCAAGACAGGGATTGGGGGTTATCAAAGCAACTAGGAACTCTCAACTCCCATGAGAAGCCTAACTACACACAGGCAGACACAGAAACTCAGAAATTTCAAAAATTAATATACATGTATATGCTTATTTCTATCTATAACATGAAGGTATTGCAGTGGAGACATGAGAGCGGGAAATGGACAAAGTAGGGATATCCTGGACTAGAATCGGCCTTGACTTATTTTGTCAATATGTACGTGTACATGAATATATAACAATGATTCCCTCCAATATATAAGACTATGACAAACAAATTTAAAAAAAAAGAAAAACAAAAGTAAAATGAAAAAATAAATAAAATTGACTCTCTTTAAAAAAGGAATATATCATAAATAATTACTGTAAAGTAGAAAAGTTTTTAATGGCAACAAATGCAAGCTGTCTTATTGTAAGGTTAATTCAATAATGGGGATGAGAAAGGCAGTCTTTTAAGATGGACTTCAACAATCCCTGCCTCCTCACATTTGAGCTACTGTATAATTTCTTGCCCTTGAACACAAAATAGGACTTACTCCTTTCTACAAATAAAATATGGCAGAAGCTATGAGATGTCACTTTTACCATTAAGTTCTAAAATGTCTATGACTTCTGTTTAGAGAGCTCTCTGACTCCCTCTGGGATCACTTACCTGAAAGAAGCCAGTTTCCACTTTCTGAGACAACTTAAGAATCACTCAAAAAAACTGTATCTCAATTGCTGACCCAATTGAGATACTGTAAAATAACATCTCTATTTTGGTTGAAGTCAAAACATTTTATAGTAATTTATTATATAGCATAAAATATACAGGGGCAAAGCCTATGGAAGCAGCTAATGGTCAGGAGTTCTGAAAGTTTAGTTATGTGAATCAAATCTAAAATAATTTCCGGTTGATATTAAATGATAGCAATTGCATTCTTCAGTTTACATATTGCAGGGGATCATAGAATTGTTCATTTCTGGGGATTTTAGCACTTTATCATTTATACCACCCTATTCTACCTTATAGTCCCTGGATGTCATTTGCCAATCTTGCTCTATTACAACCCAGATTTCCTGGTTTTGCTATGAGTATCACTTTATTTTGGAATATCTTTAATTTTCAAGCTTACACTTTTTAACTTATTCAAACTCAAGTTATGTTTAAAATTGTATATTAAAACATGTAGCTCATCAGAGGATAGGTTAAAATAAATAAATTTGATAATATGTAATGATTTTTCAAGCAAAACAGACCATAGCAAGTAGTGCTATAACATTTTTACATAAAAGGTCTAGATTCTAGTCAAGAAATCATGTTTTAACTTCATATTCAATACAACAGAATTCAATACTAAAGAAGTATTTGGTATATCTTTTTAACATATTTGGGATATCTTTTAAACATAATTTATATTTATTATTTAAAATTATATTTTTATAAGAAATATTTTTCCTCTTATCACAAAGCAAAATACCAGGACATTATCAACAGAGTAAAGAGGCAACCCACAGAATGGGAGAAAATATTTGCAAATCATTTATCTGGTAAGGCATCAACATCTGAAATATACAGATAACTCCTAAAACTCAACTATAAAAACAAACAACCCAATTCAATAATGGGCAATGATGTGAATAGATATTTATCTAAAGAAGATAGGCAAATGTCAAAGAAGCATAGAAAAAGATGCTCCTCATTGCTAATCCTTAGAGAAACGCAAATCAAAACTACAAGGAGAAACTACCTCATATACTTGAGGATAGCTACTATCAAAAACAAATCAACAACAACAACAAAAAGCCTTGAAAATAACAAGCATTTGGGAGGATGTGGAGAAATTGGAATTCTTGTGTGCTGTTGGTGGGAATGGAAAATGGTACAGCCACTGTAGGAAACAGTATAGCAGTGTCTCAAAAAAATTAAAAATAGAATTATCAAATGATACCTGGCAAATCCACTTCTAAGTGTAAACTCAAAAAGAAATGAAGGCAGAGTCTCAAAGATATTTGCACATTCAGGTTCATAGCAGCATTATTCACAATAGCAAAAAAATGACTGTAACCAAGTGTCTACTGTGAGTGTATAAACAAAGTGCAGTATGTATATGTAATGAAATCTAACTTTAAAAAGGAAGGATATTCTTAGATATGCTACCACATGGATGAACCTTAAGGACACCATAGTAACTGAAATAAGCCATGCAGGGTGTAGGGGAGGGATGGGAAATAGGAAGTTATTTAATAGGCATAGAGTTTAAATTTTGCAAGATGAAAACAATTCTGGAAATGGATGGTGGTAATGGTTGCACGATAATATGAATGTAGTTACCATCACTGAAAACTATACTTAAAAGTAGTTAGGATGTATACTACACCACATTAAAATTGGAAAAAAAGTTAACAGTTTTTTCAATGACACAATTCTTAAAGGGCTAAGTAGTACCTGACACTTCTTCTTATTAATAGGTGGCAGAATATCAGACCGAGGAAAAGACCGGGCACTTGTACAAGCTAGCCAGTCGGCAGGGCTGGTAGAGCACTCCTGCTTAACCTTAGGTCTTTGGTGTACCAATGGCTTTGCTTTCTGTAACCGCAACTCCCATGGATCAGGTGATTTTCTGAATGGTGAATTGTATATACCTGGAATCTAAAGAAGAAAGCAATTTTGATTTTATTGCTTAATTTTCATAGGAGTGGAAGATAGAGTTATAACATGAGCACTTTAACATATAAGGAATGTTTTAATATTTTTAAACTCTGGTTTTTAATAGGGAGTGGACTTCAGGTTCGCCTAAGGAGATTTAACAAAATACTCATACTTTGCCTTCACTATAGACATACAACTTTAGTATATTTCAGGATTGAATAATAAATATGTTAACAGATACTGAGATATACTATCGATTTGCCACACATATTGCATTTTTATATAATTGTATTTAAAAACAAAATTACAGAAAGGCCTTTAGTCACTCATTTTGTATTATAACAACATATTATGTGTATTTAAACATAACTGTAATTCATACATTAATTTACAGGAATACAAAAGCATAATTCTTGACTCAGTTTTGGGTACCAAGTATATATTCCAAAAATATTTGAATTATTAATAATTATAAACCCTAATGGCAGATATTTTAAATTGTTATCACACACATATATATTTACATACACCATACATGCATACATATGTACATATGTATATATGGTATATTATTTATCACTCAAAATCACATCCTACTTCTAACAAGCATGTTAGGTGCCATCCTTCTGCAGTGTAATGATACCCTTGCTATACTGTCATTCACTTTGTCACACTGCATCAAAACAATCGATACTTACTTAGCACAACATCTGCAATTCAATAGATGTTAAATAGATGTATGTATAGCAAATATTAAATTCAAGTTTAGCAGATGTCCATTTTCTGAAAATGTAATGCTATTTGAGTATATAAACTCCATAAAACCATACTTTGATATCATTATATTTTGATTATATATTTGATTTCCATAGTACCATTCAACTTATACACATGTTTATATATATATATATATATATACTTGTGTATATGTAAATATCATGTATGTAAATGTATATTCATAGGGAAAAGTTATACTTTAAAAGATAATATAGTTTGGTTGCTTTGTAGACACTGGACTATATAAAGAATGTGTCTATTAAATGTGTCTTCCTAAAAATATACTTTTCCTTTATGCCATCATCATATCCACAAACCCTCTTGGTTGCTATATTTACCCTCATGGAACCAATAATTCCAAAAATATGAAGATTAATTAAGATAGTTTTCTTTGAAAACATATCTAAGAAAATTTTGAAATTCCAGGCTAACACTTGAATAAGTGCTCACCTAATACCTACTCAACAAATGCTATCTAATACCTACCCAGGCTGCATTTAGGGTCCCTAACCCTAAAGCTTCCTTAACAACCTCAGAACGTCCCTATCATATTGTTTCTTGGTGCACATCAGTCTTCCATAAGCAAGCAGATGGAGCACAAAGACTCTCCCAGGCATTTTTGAAACCTCAAGATGTAGCAGTGTGCTGGGTACATACCAGACACTAAAGAATTGAACATTAACTGCTCATCTATGATAACAATGAACAGTTCAAAAACACCAGTAAAATCATTTATTTTACTTTTACTTTCCAAACCACATAAGTATCTGGTAAAACATTTGAGATTTATTTCAAAGTCTTATTGACTGCTTTCAAGGAATTTAAAGATTAGACCCTTTTTCTCTTTCTTAACACATCAGTTTCAATTTGTTTTCAAAGACACTGTAATCTAGAACTAAATTACCATAGATTCATTTGAGTCACCTCCAACTCGACTTTTTCTATTTTAAAATTGAAGACTAAGTTTTATTGTATGTGAAAAGATAATGTAAATGCATTTATATGTCTAAAGTATTTTAAGTTGGCTGTTCTTTGAGATTTCCTCTATACTACAATTTTTATAAGTAAAAATATGCTGAAAATATTGAAAGGCAATTTTAATGTCATGCTAACATTCTATAACTGTCACAATCAATATAGAAAAAGTGAATATAAACTGTTTAAATGAATGCTAAAGAATATAAAACACATATTCATAATAGTTTTAGTGGATGGTAATGTAAAAGTGAATGATCATTTTTAAGATGATTTTGAAGTGATTTTCTAAGATCAGAATGCGTTGATTGTATGACATAAAAACAAATTCTATGTTAGAAAGACTATTCTGACATAAAATATAATAGTCTATGAAGAAGATATAGGAGAATATCATTCTGGTTAGTGATGATCTAATTAATTGAAGTCTATTAACTTATTACTAAAATTTCTACAAATTTACAGATTGAATGATAAAATACATACAATTTAACTAGACTATAATTTATCATTTAAAAATATCTATCTACCTGGATAGCCACTACCAGCTATTAACTTTACCCCATTAGGAATCTTGATCTCCTCCTACATTTGCATGCACATGTATACATAGGCTAGATGGGAAATGCAAATAGCTCAGTAGACATGATAGCTTTCTTAAATTATATTTTGCAACCTATATGGAGACCTCCTCATGTGTATTCTCTTTGCAATTTAAATCAAATATAGATAGAAAATATATTTTAATTGAATTCAAATGTATCATTTAAAATCGTCAAGGTGTCAGTATTTTAGAAATTAATACATTTGCTAACTTGTATCAATAAAAACAGTCCACCACTCCCTCAATCCCGATAGTAAGGAAATACCCTACATATTTATATTGCTGTACTATTCATTTAATTATATTTTCCTTAAGTAAATAAAACAACTTTAACTTAACTGTTGTCTCAGTTACCACATTTCATTATTTTAAGTCACTTATGAATAAGAATTTGTTGTTGATTTTAAAAAAATATTACTATGAGTCACAAAAGGTACAGCTAACCCTATGGGGCTATGACATATTTTCCAGTTTTCACATTTTTCACAACTTAGAAGGGCTACTGCCAAGCTAGCTTTGGGGACTTCATTTTCAGCAATAATTTTCTAGAGTGACCAACACTATGGGGAAATCTGTGCTAACTGTTTAAAAAAAAAAGAAAGAAAGAAAAAGCCTACAACTGAGTTATTTGCAGTACTGTCATGCTAACATTCAACTCAATAAGACCCAAGAAATCTCAGGAGAGGACTCTGCTAATAGCTTCTTACTGACCTCCTTGCATCAGGCCCGGCTGCTGACTGGTGGCCCAGTGGTGAATATGGCAAATGAGGTGTGAAAGCACTGATTTTTTTTTTAAAGGCTATGATTCTGACTCGTCAAAAGGAAAAAAAAAAAAAAAGAAAGAAAAAGCAATGAGTTATATAATACATATATATTTTTCTTGAATTCTCCCCTTTAGACCCTCCATCATGGGAACTTAAGCATAACCTAGAATATTAATTATGTCAGGTTGAGCAACGAGCAAATGTACCATTTGTTACCCATTCACCCTTAGCATTACATTAATATTTTGAACCATTCCATATTTCTAACAATCTATCAGTTGGCTCCTTTCTTCTCTGTTTTTATTCTTATATTTAAGTATTGTGTGGAAAAGTATTAAAAAATGCACTAGATTTGAAAACAGATGGATATACTTATATATGGAACATCTACAGTTTTATATCACAAATAATATTTTATGGCCATTTTTCTCTCATATACTAACCTTTATTTTGTAATTGCCTGGGGGAAGCTATACTCTAATTTTCTCTTCTCTTTGTTATTGAGGTTTATTTTTTAAAACACATTTCTATAAAATAGGAAGAATATGAACAGGATTACGTGTATCTATAATTGTCAAATCGCAATTATTAATGCTTAAGTTTCATATTTTCCTGTATGAGAAATAGTAATTTCTCATGATTTGAAAGTTTACTTATTCCAGGAATGAAGGGCAATTAAATATATAGGGTAAGCAAGGGAATTCTATTTCTACTTACAGAAATGACAGTTACACAACAAATAGGAGTCATGGATAGCCACCAAAAGGAACAAAATTTAATATTATTTTCAATCCTCTTGATTCAAAATTTGTGAATACTGTGAGAGATAAGCATTTCTAAAATGAGCCTAAAATATTTTTGAGCTCTAAGTTATAACAACTGTTTTTGAAAAATAAGATATTAAGCAAAAAGAGTAGTAAAGATGTCTAATAACTAGAAAAATAAAAATGGGCCAGATAACTGTGAATGAAATATTTGCTAGGGTAGGGACTGCTGAATCAACACTGACCAGGGCACTTCATCATAATTATCAGGACATACTAGTGCCAGGGGATTTATAAAAATCCCACTCAGCAAATAATTGCCCTGCTGTTAGGAGATAGTCAGAGTGTTAACACACTGTCACAGTCCAGCGTTTAGTAAGATATTCTACATTCAATTATTCTTGCTCTTAGTTCTCTTGCTGAGAACTAAGAGGAAACACAGTCATTTCTCAGCTACAGCAGTTATGCTTCCACATGCATTTCAGACATAGTCATGCTGACCCTCCAATATGGCTTCCAGAAGGAATATGACTTGCATGGAAACATTATAGATTCACAAGAATATATTTAGTATAGAACTTATCTATATAATGCAAGAATTTTGAAAAATAAACTTTTACTAATTATAAATGCTTTTTATCTTCTTTTTCTTCAGATAAGGAATATAATTTATAGTACTGGGAGTGAAGTGGGAGAATGCTTGCCTCAGATGCACATGGTTCTGGTCTCCATCACTGGCATTGCCAAAAATGAAAGAAAGAAAAAAGAAAAACAGACTTTTCCAAAAAGCTTTGTGTCAAATTACAGAGTGTGGCCACATTAAATATAGAACTCAGAAAATCAAAATAGTAACTTGAAGGTGACATTTGGAGCTCTTCCAGAATCTCAAACACTGAAGAACACCACCAAAGGGATGATTTCAGTCACCATCAGTAGGTTGTTTATTTGTTCAAAGACTATTTATCCCTGAATTTCTCTGTGGTGCAGAATAGGGGGATATTTAACAAATAAGTACATTTAGCTTAATATTTTTTAGAGAAGAATTCTAGAATTCAGAGGAGTGGGGCAAGGGTCAAATAGATCTATAGGAAAATTCACTCTTAGAAGTTTTCCCTAGCTACTTTGTAATATCTTCATTTTAGAAAATATTATTTTTTCCTAATATATTTAATATACCAAAGAAAAACCAAAGGTGCATTTTGATTTTTTTCTTACATAATAGAAGAGAAATATTTCAAATGAAATATTTGATATAGCTGGCTTTGCTAAATGAACAAAATGTATAGTTTTAGGAATTATTTTAATATTATAAATATTATTATACATTAAACATTCTCATGAAATGATAATGAAGTCATTTCAATAAGGTATTATTCTCTATGCACTAATTTAATTCAATAAATACCTTGCTAGGTCTAAGGTGAGCATAGAGATTAAAAAAAAATGATCATTCACATTGAGCCATTTTCAGTAGAACAGGAGGTTGGGATCAGTAGAACAGTTGTGTGACCAACTATAACATAAGTAGCCTGCAGTAAGTATCCTCTACCATCTGTTTTAGAAGAGGCACACATCAGATCTTCACAAAGTGCTATGGGAAAATATCTGAAGTTGTTCTAAAGACAGACCTTTTCAATGAGGAAGAAGGAAAAGGAGAAGAAAGAAAGAAAGAAGAAAGAAGAAGGAGGAGGAGGAGGAAAAAAGAGAAGAAGAAGTAGAATAATAATAAGAAGAAGGGCATTTCAGGACCAGACAATGATAAAAATGATGACATAGTTGTGGGAAAATTGAGTCTCTGTGTCTCTGTTCTAGGAACATCATGTTGGCCAAATTAAGCATGAGGCTGTTGTCAAAGATCACCTTAGAGAGATTGGGGCCAACATAAAAAGGCTGAAAGTTTGGACTTAATTCTCCATAAAATGGTAATCTCTTGATTTTCACATCTCTTTTAAAGGGTATAAACTAAGGAGAAAGTCTGAAAGAGATCATAACGGTGCATGAAACCTGCAGAAGCAGTCTGTATGGAAACTGGCAAAACAAAACAAAAGAATAATTTAGGGAGACAAATCAAGCACCAGAACCAGGCCCACGTAAGGCATGCGTTTTGTAGTTACCTGACCCAGATTTTAAAACAACTAAGATTAACACGCTAAGGGTTCAAGGAATAAAGTTCATAAGAACAGATGACCAATGTAAATAGAAGGATAGAAATTCTGAGAAAGAAACCACAGTGTAACAAAAATGAAGAATGCCTTTGATGGGCTCATTAATAGACTGGATATGATTAAAGAAAGAATCTCTAAGCTGGAAGATATGTCAAGAGAAGTTTCCAAAATGGAAAAACTAAAAAGAAAGTGCTAAAATGGAACAAGAACAATACAAGAGCTTTGGAACAACTACAAATGGTGTAATACATCTGTAATGGGAAGATAGGAGAAGAATGTAAGAAAGTATAGAATAAATATTTGAGGCAAAAATGACTGAGAATTTCCCCCAAGTTGACATTAGGCACAAAATCACAGATCTGAGAAGTTCAAAGAACATTAAGTATGACAAACTATTTTAAAAAAGAAAAAAAATACTGGTAGATATATCATATTGAAGCATATTTTCATATCAGAAAATCAAAGGTAAAGAAAAATCTTGGATAGATTTAGGGGAAAAAAGATTACCAAGAAGAAAAAAAAACAAGGCAAGAATTACATTCAACTTCTCAGAAACCATGAAAACAAAAGAAAGCTAGAGTTAAACATTCAAGGTTGAAAGAAAAAAAATCTCACAAAAGCAGACAAAATTGATGAAACTTGTTGCCAATAGATCTGCCCTGCAAGGAATGTTGAGTTTTCAGAGAAGAGGAAAATGATATAGACCAGAAACTCAATCCTACATAAAGAAAGGAAGATCACTGTAGAAGGAATAAGTCCCAGTAAAATAACATCTTTTATGTTTTATATTTTTATTGATCTAAGAGATAATAGTTTGTTCAAAATAACAGCACCAAGATATTCAATAATGTACATAATGTATACAAATGTATTAAATGCTTATGTGCACAAGGAATGAATGACAACAATCACACAAGAGATGGAGGAGGGATGAGGATTATCTTGTTATTGTAAGATACTTGCACTACCTGTGCAGTTAGTCGTATGTGTTATTAAAGCACATTGCAAACTCTCGGGCAACCTATATGAGAAGTTAAAAAAAAAAGATATAACTGACACGTTACAAAAAGAAAGGAAATGGAATCATATGAACTATTCAATTAAAACCACAAAAGGGAGGTAAAAAATGTGGAAGAGAAAACAAGGAACAAAGAATAAGGGCAATAAATCAAAAACAGTAACAAATAGAGATGGCCAGAGTGCATCAAAAAAGAAAACTCATGTTCTATAAAAGAAATTTACATTAAATTTAAAAACAAATAAAATTATACCTTGAGAACACCAACCAAAAGAAAGCTGGAATCTCTGTAGTAATTTTAAACAGATCTGATTTCATAGAGAGAAAAGTTACCAGAGGTAAAGATGGGCATTATTACATAACAATAAGGGGTCAATTTCCCAAGAAGACAAAATGATCCTCAATTTATATGCAACAAAAAAATCAAAATATGTCAGGCAAAAACAATATAACTACAAGGATAAATAAGGAAATCCACTATTACAGTTGAAAATTTCAACAGTCCTCTATCAGGAAGGAACAGACCTAGAATAAAGAAGATCAGTAGGACATAGTTAAATCTAACACCATCACCAATCAACTGGATGTAACTGACATTTTTACTACTCTGTCAAATAACAGAATACACATTCTTCTCAAGTTCATAGAGAACACTTACTTAAGTAGACCATATCCTGGGCCATATGACACACCTTAAATTTGGGATAAAAATCATAAAGTATCCTCTCGGACAATGAAATTAAACTAGGAATCAATATCAGAAGGACACCTAGAATCCCCCAAGTACTTGAAGATTAAACAATATATGTCTATGTAACACATATATCAAATAACTCTCAAGAAAATTTGAAAAAAATTTTAAAGAGAGAGGGACAGTGAAAGAGAAAGAATCAATTTAATTTGGTTTTTCATGTGACTTTCGTTGCTCTGACACTTCATTGTGTATGTGGTGCTGGGATTCGAACCCTCATCTTTGTGCATGCCAGGCAAGTGCCATAAGTTCTGATCCACCACTCCAGGCCCTAAAAATATTTTGAACTGAATGAAAATGAAAATACAACTTGTAAAACTTTATGTTATACAGTGAAAGCAGTGCTTGCAGGAAAACTTATAGAACTGAAGTTACATAATAAAAAAGAAGAAAGTTGTAAAGTCAATAATCTAATATTCCATGTTAGGAAAGTAGAGAAAAAGGAAGAAATTATTTCTGAATTAAGCAAAAGAAAATATGTAATAAAATCCAGAGCACAAAACAATAATATTGAAAACAGGAAATTAAAAGGAAATCCATTTCTTGATAAGCCGGACTCAGAAAACAAGGGAAAGTTATTAATACTAGAAATCAAAGACAGAATATCACCATAGATGCTATGGTTATTAAATGGACAATAAAGAAATAGTATGAAAAACTCTAATGCCCACAAATTTGATGACCTAGATGAAATGGACCAAATTCTTAAAATACAAAATCTGTCAAAAGTCACACAAGAATAAACAATCAGATTAGACCTTCTATGAAAGAAACTGAATAAAAATCAATAACTAGTAGCCTTCCAAATCAGAAAGTTATTATACTCACACAAATTCAGTGATGGGATTTATTTTTCCACACATTTAAGAAAGAAATTATACCAATTTTCTATATTCTCTTCCAGAAGACAGAAACAGAGGTACTACTTCCTAACTTCTGCCTTAACACCAGCATTGCCCCGATACCCAAACCAGTGAAATTACAGGAAAAGAAAGCTACAGACAAGCATCTCTCATAAACATAAATGTGAAAATCCTTAATAAAATATTAGTAAATAAAATTTAATAATGTAAAGAAATAACTATATATCACAACTAAGTGGGATTCAGTCCACATATGCAAGGCTGGTTCAACATTCAAAAACCAGACTTAGAAAAGCCACACAGCATATCAATTGATAAATAAAAATCATTTGGCAATATCCTATTTATAAGAAAAACTCTCAGCAAACTAGAAATAGATGGGAATTTACAAAGTTTAATTAAGAACATCTACCAAAATCTATAGTTTATATCACACTTCATCTTGATGATAATTTTTTCCACATTTATAACAAGCAAGGATATACTTTATCACCACTTCTTTTCAACACTACACTGAAAGTTAAATTGCTACAGTGTAAATAAACAATAAAATGGGGGAAAGACCTAAGGAGATACCTCTCTAAGGTGACATGCAATTGGTAAGTAAGAATGTGAAATATAGTAAGTAGCATATATCATTAGGGAATTATAAATTGAAATACTGAGATATCAATTAAAGTATCATACTTATATTCCTACTAAGATGGTCAGAATGCAAAATACTGGCAACATCAAATATTAGTGAGGATGTTATAGTGATAGGAATTCTCGTTCACTACTGGTGGGAATGCAAAATGGCACAGCTACTGTAGAATTTAGCTTGATAATTTTTTACAAAACAAAATGATATTCTTATCATAAAAAACAGCAGTTGTGTTCAAATGAGTTGAAAACTCACATCCACTAAAAAACCTGCACACAATAGTTTATAATAGTTGTTTCCATAATTGCCCAAAACTGTAAGCAACCAAAATGTTCATTTAATCTTTTGGTAGTGAATGGATAAATAAACTGTTGTATCTCTAACAATGGAATATTACTTAGTACTAAAAGGAAATGACCCATCACGCCATGAAAAGACATGGGGAAACCTTAAAACCATTTCACTAAGTGAAAGAAACCAATTTTATAAAGCTATGTGGCTCCAATTACATGACATTTCAGAATTCACAAAACTTTGGAGTCAGTAAAAAGATCAGTAGTTTCCAGTGGTAGGAGGTCAGGGAGTGATGAATAAGCAGAGCAGAGACAATTTTTAGGGCAGTGAAACTACTCTGAATGATACCACAATGGTTGATATATGGCATTATATACTTGTCAAAACCCAGAGGATATACAACATCAGGATTTAACCCTATTGCAAAAGACTTTTGGAGCTAATAATGTATTAACACAGGTATATTGGTCGTAAAGAATGAAACAACCAATATACATCTGAAATCTCTGTGCCTTATTATCAATTTTGCTATAAACCAAAAAAAAAAAAAAAAAAACTCTGAAATATGATGCCTACTAAAAAATGAAAGTGGCCAGCCATGGTGGTACATGCCAGACACTTGGGAGGCTGAAGCAGGAGGATCATTTGTTCAAAGCCAGCCTTAGTAATTTAGGGAGACAATAAGCAAATTAGTGAGACTCTACCTCAAAATAAAAAATAAAAAGGGCTGGGTATGTGACTCAGTGGTTAAGCATCCTTGAGTTTGATCCCCAGTACCAAAAAATAAATAAAAAAATAAAATAGAATAATGAAAAATAAAAGTGATTGGCACTTGCAGTACCCCAGTGTCTTAAGCCTATGAATCATCCTTGACGATTATTGATCTTCCCCATCCCTTATATGCAATTCACCAGCAAGTTCTATTAATTCTACCTCTAAAATACATCTTGAATCCATAGGGCCCTATTCATATCCATAAGTACCACTTTTGTCTAAGCAACCATAATATCTTTATGAAAGTGCTACAAATTGATATTTAGTTTCTATCTGCTAACCAATGGGAAATCTAGAGTAGTGGTTCTTTTTTTTTTTTTTTCCTTTTCCTTTTTTTTTTTTTTTTTTTTTAGAGAGAGAGGACAGAGAGAGAGACAGAATCATTTTTTTTATTTTAGTGTTTCATATGGCCTTCTTTGCGCTGATATTTCATTGTATACTGGGTGCTTGGGTTCAAACCTACATATTTGCACATGCCAGGCAAGCCCTATAACTGCCCAGCCACTGCCAAGCCACCTAGAGTAGTAGTTTTTCTAAAAATGGTTTTAATTCCTTTCTAAAGACCTGTCATGAGCTGGAGCGGTGGCTCAGCGGTTATGGCGTTTACCTGGTATGCAAGAGTATGCAGGTTCAAACTCCAGCACCACATACACAATGAAGTGTTGTGTCACAGCAATGAAAGCCACATTGAAAAGTAAATGAAAAATGATTCTGTCTGTCTCTCACACTGTCCTTCTCTCTTTAAAAAAATAAATAAATAAAACTAAAGACCTGTCATTGGATTTTCAATTTATCTTAAAAAAAAACACTAATTTTTAGCATGGCATGTTTTTTTTCTTTTCCGATCTCATTTTCATTTCTTTTCCAATCTCATTTTCACTTCCATTTTCCCATCCCCATTACATATTATATGCCTATCATACTGACTTTTTCTTTTCAGTGGCCAAGATTAAAATTCACCAATGTTTGTTTTTTCCTTCAGTCTGTTTCTTTGGCCAAATCATATTCATCCTTAAGTATTCTATGTAAAGCTGATGTGCGGCCATCATTAAAAATCAAGAAATGCTGCCAATCTGAGCATCTAGGTCAGAGTAGAGAATGGGCGATGATCTGATTTAGTGATGTATAACAAGCAATTTTCAGAGGAGTTGAATATTTCTTATTTAGAGGTAAGGAACAATAATAGTGGAAATAAAAAGATGAGATGGACAGGGAACATTCCATGGAAATAGAATCAAAAGACATTAATACCTGATTAAATAAAATTAAAATAAGAGGATACGGAGTCAAAGAAATGCTTGAGTTTGGAGTTTGGGCAAAAAAGGTAGAAAGAGGAGTATTGATGTAGCAATATAAATATCTGTGTTATAATTATTAGAACTGAGCTTTCCACAGAATAATCAGATTGAGAGGTCCAATTTAAGAGTACATCTGGAATTTATGAAAGGGATCCTAGCTAGCAAATGAGCATTTTCTGAATAAAAACAGCTGAAAGTGTGAAAATGAATGGGGTCACTGAAGAATCAAGAATAGACTAAGAGCCAAGGAAAGGTGTTCAGGGGGTGTACAGTTAAGAAATAAGTGGGAGAAGAGAAGCCCATGAAGGGCACTCAAAGAGCAAACAATGAGAGAGAAGAAGCAGTACACTAGGGAGAAGGCAGTTTCAGGAGGGAGGTCAGCAGTGTCAGATGCTGCCCAGAAGTGGACCAGCATGAGCAGGGGGAATGCACCATTGGAATTGTAATTAGGTGACAGGTGACCTCTGCAAAAGCAGATTCTGCTCTTGTGGCAGAAATCATATTGTAATTCATTGAATGTGAAACAAGAAAAAGAAAGTAGAGACTGGATTTCCCTTTAACCATACTGCTGTTTTTAAAACTTGTGAGAAAAATTCCACTTAAAGAATTTGCAGGGAAAATTTCCTCACTAAACAATCTCTTTTTTCCTGTAGAAATGACAAGTCCCTATTTTACTGATCCTTGCAAGAACTGGACTAAAGTTGCTTATTTTTCATCCTACCCCCTATATTTTTTCCTAGCCCTCTTCTTATTCCTTAAACTTATTAACACTGACCTTGAGCTCATTAATCTTTTGATAGCTCATCAATAAATTGAGGATAATAATCTACCTTATAAGGTGTTATATGAGAATGTTTTTTGAAAAGAGAGGGACAGTGAGAGAGAGAAAGAGGATCAATTTTATTATTTTTTTAATGTGGCTTTCATTTCACTGACACTTCGTTGTGTACATGGTGCTGGGGTTTGAACCCATTTACTCATGCATGCCAGGCAAGCACTGTAACTGCCAAGCCACAGCTCTAGTGATATATGAGAATTAAAAGAAATAACTCATATATAAGCACTCACAAGAATACTTGGCTTACATTAAGCATTCAATAATTATGAGCTGCTATTTCTATTATTATTCTGTAAGCATACAATATCATGCTGCTGATAACTGCTGGAATAAATCATATATAACCAGGCAGATCGATAACACTACACATATGTAAACTTCACACCTAGCTGGGTCCTCAGTGCCACTTAAGAATCTGTTCTCAGGATTAACTTAGAAGATCAACCATAATATCGAGGTCCTCAAACATTAATTACTTTAACATCTGACCTTCCCTAACAAGGTATCCATGTATGATCCAACATTTGTTTTACTCCTTCCTCACATGGAAGTTAAGATCTTCTACTGTCTAGTTAAGCCTACAACTTTATGTTCTTCATTACATCCTCTCTCACCTTTCCTGAGTCCACGGTTACTAAGCTATTTCACCATTTGTATTTTCAAGATTTCTCTCTCAAGTAGCTCTTCTATGAACATGTACCTGATTCTACTATTGTAAATACCATTGTCTAAACTTGCTTCCTTGTCTACCCTTAAATCTAATTAGTGGGACATGCATATTGCCTATTTCTCATATTTTCATTGGATGATTCCTCTTTGTCCTTTACTCTATCAAGGAAGAGGAGTGGGTTTTCAATTTGGTTTATCAAGAAAGGAGCCTAGGTTAGCGCCTTCCTCCCACCTCTGAAAAGCCACCCTGCCTATGGGTATTTGCCTATGGGAAGCAAATATTTTTCAGATTCATAGGGAAAAACTGGTTTTCTTGCTTTGCCATGACTAGAAAGTAGACTGAATTTTGAATCAAGTGGAAGGAAAATCATTCAGATGTAAAGTGCCAATTCAGATTTTATAACTAATAGTGCTAATACTTTTGATCACATCAAAATTGGTCTTTTCTATTTTTCACCGGTTCTGGATTCAGTCAGGGGGAAAAAGGTTATGTATTAGGCTATTACACCTTTCCTTTCCTTCTTAGTCAATTTTTTACCCTGCCTCACTGCTGCCATTAAATATGTTGATATCTCAGATCATAGTGAATTATTAATAAACAAATACAGCTTCAGTTTTATCATTTGATATATAAGTCCAGTTTTCTCAATGACATGATTATTCATTAATTAAAAGAAACATTCCTAGTTTATTCAAGAGTGAGATGTCAAAGACATTTGTATTCTCAGAAATATCTCTTTATTTCAAATAAAATAATTACAAAACAATGTGTAACTAGCTGATGAAATATATTTCTGTTGTTTCAGATTTTCAGCTGGTGTCTCAATGACAGAAGTAATAAATACATAGATGACAACTACGTATCTTATTCTTCTCTTCATAACTTTTTCTGATAAGAAAATGTATTGCCTGAAAGGTGTCCATGAGAACCCATGAAACCTTGCTTGCTTTTAAGAGCGAATGTTACATGTGAGCCTTGTCTCCTCCTGCTCCAATCTCCTGAAGTTTGAAAATCTGATAAGTAATTCCCACAAGGTATGAAAGACCAATAATATTGAATATATTATCTAATGGATGCTTTCAAGTAAATGCAACTTTGAAGACATGATTCCCCATTGTTAATATCCTTGTAGTTGACTCCTTTTTAGCCCCCTTCAAACCATACCATCCAGGAAAGCATGAGTTTTTTTTTTTTGTTTGTTTGTTTCTTTGTTTGTTTCATTTTTTAAAGAGAGAGAAACAATTTTATTTATTTTTTTCATCTGGCCTTTGTTTCCACGATGCTCATTTGTGTATGTGGTGCTGGGGTTTGAATCTGGGTCCTCAACGCGTGCCAGGCAAGTGCTCCAACTGCTGAGCCACTGCTCCAGCCCCGAAAACATGGTTTTGAACATAGACAGATCTGAGTCTGAATCTCAGCTTTACTCAGTTTAGTTGTGGGATCTGGTTTAATATAGAACACATAGAGTCTTTAAAAATGTTTGCTTCCCCTTTGTCTTTTCTTTCTATGTAAGATTTGCCTTTCAAAAAACCACATAAAACATATTTGAGAATTAAGACATTATTAGGACTGTTTTAAAAATTAATGTATAGCTATTTCTAATTTAAAGAAGAAATAGAGAGTGATTTAGAATAAAATAAAAGCTGCCTTTTTTGCTTTGAATCTAGTGGTATTAAAAGTCAGAATTAGACATGTACATAAAACTGTTCATTTATTAATCAAGATTTGTTACTTGTGAACTACTTTTATATTAAAATGAAACCCAGGATGATTGCTTACCTTTATGAATTCACTTACATTGGAGGGAGGTTTATACAACCATATAGTAAATGTTACATTAAAACAGAGCAGTGGGGCTGGAGTGGTAGCTCAGTGGTTACGGTGCTTGCCTGGCATGCATGAGGAATTGGGTTTGAACACCTGCACCATGTACACAATGAAGGGTCTGAGCAATGAAAGCCACATGAAAAACTAAATAAAAGTGATTCTCTCTCTTCCTCTCTCTCTTTCTCATTGTCCTTCTCTCTCTAAAAAAATAAAACTCATACAGCAGGGACAAGAGAAACAAATCTGAGTTGAAGGTCAGGGAAAAGTCAATAACAATTTCAATATTTGTGTAATATTTGATAGGGATGTTGATTTTTGTATGCATGTGCAAATAAAAATACAGGTAAAATAAACTGAATTATTTCAGTTTAAATGAAGTTTTAAGGCCAATACAGATGATCCCATGAATATCTTATATATATAAAATAAATAGATGTATCTATATATAATATGATAAGTACAACAAAATTTTATTATTTTAATGATTTAATTTATTTAATGGTATATTACAACTAAATATGCATGTGTATGTATACATGTTTTTATTTAAAAGTAAATGGAAAATAAAGATGAATAAATTTGGTGAATAAACTTTGAAATTCAATTCAGTAAGAGGACTGACAAACTAGTTAGGGGTGCTTTATATTATATAAAAACCCCGAAAATGTTAATTTTTTCTGTAAACTAAAAACATTATATTCTTTTAGCAAAAGTTTATTTTGAGCATAATAGTTTTTGAGACATTAGCTTATTTACACCATCCAAGAGGCTTCACATATTAATAAAGACAAATTATTTTTCTTTTTTCTTTCCTCCACACCTTTTTTACATTTCTCATCTTTTAATTTGTTACTTGTGATATTGTGTGAATAACAAAACTCATTGTTGAGTAAAATACTTCTAACTGTCAAAGGACAGTAGATAGAAATAGCAATTGACAAGATTATTAGCAATGCAGAGAACCTGCCAATTGATACTAGAGTACTTAAGATCATGCCACGCCAAAAATGAAACCAATTTTATACTTTTAAAGTAAACAACTATAACTCTTCTTTGGTTATGTTTCTTTTGTAATTATAATAAATGCTTAAAATAATAAGGAAACTTGTTATGTCCTTTAAAATATTTACCTGCTTTGCACTGTATAAAATCCAAAGTTTTTAGATGCATTCTTGTGTTGGACTACGTCTTAATACAATCTCAAAAGTTAAGAAATGTTTGTGTGCTTACAAAAATCACATTAATGAGAAATAAATCACATCAGTCAATGTTTGAGTAGCTTAACCAATGACTAGATTAACAATTCAATTTAATATGATGTTTGGAGCGTAATCTCACACCTTGTTTTAATATAAAGAATACGATATGCTTGATTACAGGGTGCAGGGGGTGGGTAGGAGTGTAAAGAGATTAATAGGAAGGAGTGGGTGAAAAAATAAAATGGATTAGAGCAAAGCTTGAAATTTTAAAATGTTGCCACCAGATGCTTAGTTGAAAGATTTCTAAAGTTTTCCAATCCAGAAGAATGAACTTAAAATTGGTGAGCTGGGAAGAGCAGGGCTTATCCATAAACTTATTCTTCTGATCTCATGGAAGAGCTGGAGCAAATCATGATATGCCAAATTTCACTTCTTTACTTATCAGTTATCATATGATTTAATTCATAACTGGTCTCAATCCAAGTATTTCTGAAGTATTCTGAAAACTGAAAAATACTCTAATAATAGAAATGAATCTTTAAATCAATAACACTGTTACAGTCCCATTTTCATCAGATCTCATAGAACAATGATGTAATTTCTTTACACTTCTACATTATACATTTTATTATATTATAAATTTTACTAGGTGGTAACAAAAGGGCTCATTAGAATCTAAAAAATTTTCAGAGCTTAAGATTTTCAAAGAAATGAGGAAAATGATATGATTGTTTTAATTAACTTATCAAACACTAATTTTATACAAAACTAATAAAAATAAGTAAATGTTAGTTAACTTTCAATTACATTGTATAAAATATTTGTATATAATTCAATTTAAAAATAATGTGCTAGATACAAAGACAAATGGAGGAACATTTCACAGGTGGAAAATGGGAATTACATTTATTATATATGTCCTAATTTTTTCTAACATTTGAATTTTCTTATAAAACTTTTTGAAATTTTGTTTGTATTTTTATGTGTGTATACAACATACAATATAACTGTATACATATATTTTATCTTTTAAATACCTAATAAGAACTATCTGTACCCCATAACCCAATATATTTTAAAAAATCATCCAATCTGCTGATGGAAATGTACCAGGAACTTAAAGTCCAAAAAATTTGTTCAAATTTCATGTCTAAAAGACAGAACTAAATAATTTAAAGATAGGACTAAATTAATGTTTACTTAAATGTCTTCATGCCAGATGTGAAATATGATGTGCAAAAGTTAAAACTTATTTGAACAAATTTAATAAGATCAGCAGGATTTTCTCACTGTACACAAGAGGGTTTCACCAAGAAAAATAATAACAGTGAAATCAATGAAGTTTAAGCTTCTGATCCCTCACTTTGATAGGTCTCTTACAAGACAGACGATGGGACCCAGAAATGTTTTCACAAAGTCATATATATGCATATATAAATATGTATATGTTCATATGTATATTGGCGAATTTTGCATAACTAGAATACCAGTTAATGCTATTGTCTCTATATGCCCTTACTTATCCTTTATCACACTTTCCCTTCCACTGGATGACAACACAAGAAAGGCTATGGGCATGTTGCGGATCAAGTTTGGAAGAAATACAGCAGGTATACATTTAATTTGGGTTTAGTTAAATATATTTATTTAGTTTTTTTTAAGAGATAGAGTCAAATTTTTTAAATTTTTTCATCTGTTTTTTGTTTTTCCTCCACTCAGTTGTATATGTTGTGCTGGGAATCTAACCTGGGTCCTTGCACATGGCCAGGCAAGTGCTCTACCACTGAGCCACCTCTCCAGTCCCTTTACTTAGGTTTTCTATCACTTCCAAATATACTTAAAATTGTTAATAATACAGAAATAACTTGCAGGAATATGCTTCCCACTGAATAGAGTACTAGGTACAATGAATAAAGCTGTGAGACCACAGCAATGTGAACATCTTTAAAGTGCCTTGCCCTGGAAATATGTGGGTAGTGGAGAAGAAGTGGGTTCTGAAATGCACACAGCCTGAATATAGTCTGTGAAAATATATTCCAATATCTAGGTGTGTAAATTACAAATTGGGAATTAGACTCTCATCATTTCTTATAGAAAATAGAAGATTCCTCCTAAAAAATACAACACAACATGTAACTTTCTTTATAGCAATAAAAGTTTAGATTAATGTTGTGGAAGAATAAACAATTTTTCTCTTCTCAGTTCAGAAAATGCAACAAAATAAAGTGAAGATATAAAGAACAAACATTACAGAGCCGTGTTAGGCAGCTACTAAATAAAATGTCTATGTTATATGTTGAGATTTCAGGTTGTTGGGTATTGTCAGACTTAAAATTTTAAATGTGTTTGAAATGACTTATTTTATCATTATGTTCATCTTGCATTTGAAACTTTGATTAAATTTTTCTTTAAGTTGAATCCTTAATTTACACAAACTTCAGGCCTAAGACATATGCATTTTTTCTCTATTCAGATATCAAGGAGAACTTATGGTATGTTTTGCACATGAATCTTCCTCTACTTAGGTGTAAAGGAGAAGTTTATACTATGTTTTGCTTAAGAAACTTCTTTTAAAAAAACTTTTAAAATATTGCACATTGAAAAGGAAAATATGGATAAGGAAAATAGCTAAGGCACTTTTCTACTTATTTATGTGGCTGTCTTTCATTTAATTTTGATTTTATTTTTGCCTCTATTAATATTTCTGCCTCTATTAGATGAATGGCAGTTTAAAGATGACAAAGAAAGAAAAGCAAAAAAGGGACTCATTTGGGGACACAACAGGATTTTTTTTAACACTTCATTCTGTCTCCTCAAATAGAACTGACAACGGACAATAATTCTATTCCTTTCATATATCACAAGATAATAAAAAACTATAATGTTAAAGAGGGAAGAAATAAAATGTAAAAGTTAATTGCTAATTCTTAGCCTTTCTGAAGAGAGACTGCCAATAGTAACAAATTATGTAATGAATTTGTGATGAGGACTGCTCCCTTGGGACTAAGAACAAATGACAAAACTTGAAGCCCTTCCTCTTAAAGTATGGATACAAAGAATGGAGTTCAGATCTTAATTCACTACATAATCATAATCTTTTG
>PVKS010012096.1:6160-54884 GCA_004027875.1 Aplodontia rufa | reverse complement strand
AGGAAGAGGAGGAAGAGGAGGAAGAGGAGGAGGAGGAGGAGGAAGAAGAAGAAGAAGAAGAAGAAGAAGAAGAAGAAGAAGAAGAAGAAGAAGAAGAAGAAGAAGTAGGAGGAGCTAGGGAGGGAGATCAGAAGGATAGAAGGCAGGGAAACAGATATTCAATAAGGAAATGTGCAAACGAAAAAGACAAGACAGGTAATTCTCAGTTTGAAACACTAACTATGAAGACAGATGGGTGTTGATAGGAATTGCTACACTTGTGCAGGTACTATGGGCATTTCTGAGCCTGTTCGTGGTACAGCTCTTCTCACTACTAGCTCATGGTGTCTTCCAGATCCTCTGGCTTTACAGGGTTCTGGCAATTTTACCTGCCGTAGCTTGCCGAGCTTGCTGAGGCTGTAAGAACTAAATGGCCAGCACTGGTGGGTACAAACCAAGGTGTGTGTGTGTGACAGCTTCCCTCCACCCTTCTATTTGGAGGGAAAGGAGAGGGCTGCGCATGGGTGAAAACAATGAGAACAGGGAATGGAAGGAAAGTAGAAGGAAATATAAGAGTCAAGGAGTCTTGGGCAGAAGGCAGAGGGCAAGGGGAACCCTGGCATATCATGCCTGTGTCAGGCCACTCGGGCGATCTGATCCACTTTAATTAAGAACCCAAATCGGGATGTCCATAAAAACACAGGTTCCCCCCACGAACCTTTCAGGTCTAGCCCACAGGATACTTCTCAAAGCAATAGCTTTTGGGAAAGCTTTCTGCGTCAGGCCACTTTATCAGGGCCATTTTTCTGTCCTCCTACTGCGTCTGACCTTGCAGTGCTCCAACGCTGCCGCCCACACAGCAAGCCTCACCCTAACAGGCTCTGGTTCCTCCATTTCCAACTGGATTGCTATTGGTGAGATGTGTTCTCATTTCCAGGACTGAGTGCGGATCTGCCGAATCCATCAAGGGCCAGCTTTATTTCTAAGCAGAATGTAAAACTGCCTTTACGGAACCCCTAGAAGCATGAAGCATAGAGAAATACCCAAACAAAAACATCCTCCCCACACTGGTGTCGTGTTGCTGGTCTTACCTTACTCAGATGTACTAACTACTCAATCTACAGGTTGAACGTGACTTTTGTCTCTGAAAGGTAAAACTAGTTTTGGAAGGGTAACATTGCATCACTACTACCTTAGTATGAAATAGTGCGCTAGAGACACTTCATTTTGAAACAAAACACCTTGGTGGCAATTGTTTGTTGGATGGGTCAAGGGTGGTGCTGAAAGTGGCAGGAAGTTGGAAGACAGCAGGAAGTTGGAAGAGTGGCAGGAAGTTGGGTCACCCTAAGGAGCTATCTTGAGACCACCAATCTACAACTAGCACAGGCCACACCAACCACTGTCCTCTAGACCACGTCTGGCAACAGCACTATCTGGGGTCTCTACTAGACACATATGGCTGGGAGTCAGGGTCAGATTTGGGGTTGCCCTTGCTATGAAAATCAGCAAGTTATTTCCTGCCTCTGGTTTCATGTCCTTGTCTATAAAATTATTCCCAGGGTGTAGGCACAGTAGGTTCTCAACACACCATTGAGGAATACAAGGGTGGGTATGGTGTGGGCTAGGGCGTGGCCTCCAAAGTTGGGCGCTCCCCACATTCTCGGATGAGACCACTTTCTGACAGTCTTTGCCACCTTTGGCCCTCAGGCCAGGTCTGGGGAGCCCTGCTCAGCTTTGCCTTCTTCATGCCTGTTCTGGCTCCTTCTCTGCTCTGACAGGGGTGGGGAGGGGCGGTTTGGGCCACAGGCAGGCTCAGAGAGAGCGGGGCCTGCTACCCCACATCAGCACAGGGGTTGGAGGATGGGCAAGAGGGCTGGAGCCATGAGGGCTGAGCATCCTGAGTCAGCCTGAGGGGGTGGATGTGCAGCCGGAAGCAGTTCTGACTCAGGCTCCACAACCTTTCTCTATCCTTGCAGGACCTGAAGCCAGGGCAGGAGCCAACTTGCTATATTACTTTTATGGGGCGCCAATGGAGGACAATTAATTATTGAAAGTTGTGCCTGTTGGTTTATGGTAGAAAGATATTAAGGAGGAAAGGAGCCAGGGAAGAGAGTGAGGAAGCTATGGGGCCCGAACCCTGATGTGTATCCCTGAACATTTTCTGCAGCAGAGCCTGGTGCGCCCCTGCCTCATTCCTGCCCCCTTCAAGTTCTTCCAATCCTCATTCTCAAGCTGCAGGGGTCAGCCGGGCAAGGGCAGCTCACGGTGCTTGTACATCCTTTGTCCTTGTCTCTTGGCCTGCGGATGAGACGCGTGGGTGCTCCATGTTGGACTGCTTTCTGTCTGAGCCTTCCAAGGGCATCCGTCTCTTCCTTGGTCCAGTGTCAGCAGCATCAACAGGCACAGAGGAGTTACGATAAGCAGATCTGCCTAAGCCACCTCATTGGAGGGCACAGATGAGGACCTCTGAGTGGCAGGAGCCACCGACCCCCACCTCTTGGCAATGCCCTGCCTAGGCCAGTTTGGCTGCTGGGTTTTAGTCAATGGGCTCCGTGGAGATGCTCTGGCAGAAGTGGCTTTGAATCGCATTAGCTAGTGGCTTTGCCACCCATTAGCTGTATGCCTTTGGGCAGATAGCTCACCCTGTCTGCCTTGATTTCCTCATGCAGAGGGTAATTCTGTCCTCCGAGGATTTAATCCCACCTTGTGTGTAATGTCCTTGGCACGATGCCTCATCCGAGCTCTCTGATCAGACACTAGCTCTCACGTTGCCCTTCTCTTCCCCCTTCCCTTTTCCTCTTCCTGCCAATCAGCTAAGGTCACAATATTTAGCTTTATTTTCCTGCTCTAGTCACTTCCATGGCCCAGCACCTTGCACGTAAGTAAATCCTTCAGCATTTCCTCCTTTGGATTTTTCCAGAAGCTTCCTAGAGGCAGTTTCCCTTCACACCATCTCTCTGCCTGTCACTTTCCCTGTAGCTCTCCCCTGCCCTCTCTACAATCACCACGGGAACCACACCACAGCCAAGGGAGCTGGGTCCCATAGGCGCTAAATGCCCACCCCAGGACCACAGAGGGCTGGAGTTGGAAGACACTCTCCCCGGCCCCCACCTGCACCCCTACTGCACTCAAGGAAACTGAAGCCCAGGGAGTTACACTGTCACCTGGTTCGCAGCATCTTAGTTCATAATTTGAGAATATTTCGCTATACCCATAATGCAAGAATCCAGGATTCTCAGCACTCTCTATTATACAAAGTGCTTTAAAAGACAGAATGAAGATGAGTGTTGAGAGAGGCTGTTGGCCCAAGCCCCCAAACTGATTCCTGTCTGGAATACTGGGGAGCAGTTTTTGATGCTTTTAGGAATAGTTATGGGTTTCCCTCTGGAATATGTGATTTCAGACCCATGAGATCAAGAAGAGCAGGGGCTTTGTTATAGCAGCGTGAAGCCGCACCCAGGCCTCACAGGGCTTCTTGAGGAAGAGCTGCTCAGATTCAGAACAAGGCAATGTGTCAGGGAGGAGAAGGGCAGTGGCCCGGGTCTTACACTCTAAGGCAGAGTTTAGCCTAATTAGATGAAGGTGGGGCGCTAGGGTGGTGCTCTGGTGACATCCAGCAACTGTTCAGAGTTCAAATTTCAGAGTGAACAGAAATTTAAGCATGAAGTGGCTCTGCGCAAAGGGTCACTTCCTCTCCATGCCGGAGGCCCTGGCTGAGCCCTCTTTGTGCCTCTGTCTTTCCTCACTTGGCACCTTCTCCCGTGTCATGGCTTGATGCCATCTGCTTGCCGAGGACTGCTTGCTGAGGATCTCAGATTGGTGCGTCCAGTTGTCTTCCTGGTGCCGCGAGTCTAACAGAGGCGTCCAAACTGAGCTCTGCTTTCCTTGTCCAAATGCGTTCCACCTCCCATCTTCCCAGCCACACCAGCTCCATCCTCCTGTTGCTCAGCGGGAACCACACAGCCATCCTGAGCGCCTGTGCTCCTACACCCACACCCAGAGCGTCAGGAAACACTGTGAGTTCCACCTTCCAAACAGCTCCGGAGCCCGACCATTTTCCACAGTGCTTCTCTTGCTGCCTCCTGTTTCCAGTCTCCCACCTGGATTACTGACTTGAATTTGCCTTTTAAATGATCTTCTGGTTTCCACCTGGACTACTACAGATAGCCAGAGTGGTCCTTTAAATAACTGAGTCAGATCACGTGATAGCTCTGCTCAAAGCCGCCTCCACATCCCCTTCTTGCTCTGAGTAAGAGCCCGGGCCTGGCCCCATTACCTCGCTGGAACCCACTCCTCCACTCCCCTTGCTTACTTGGCATTGGTCACACTGGCTGCAGGCTCCCTCCTGCCTTGGAAGCTCTTCTCCCAGATATCAGCACGGATGACGCCTTACATCCTTCACATCTTAAGCTTTGTTCAAATTCCACCTCCTTAAGAAAGACCACCTTATGTCCATCAGCTTTTGCCTCCACTGCTCTGGATACCTGTGGCCTCCTTTTCTGGTTCTGTGTTTTCTTTCCCCAAAGCACTTAACATCTTCAACTATACTGTCTGATCTCTCATTTCTTTTACTTACTGTTCATTATCTGTTTATTCCTCTCTAGAAAGCCCAAGGAGGGCAGAGGTTTTTTGTTTTGGCCACCCATGTTCCCCAGGTGCTTAAAATAGCACCAGACACATGGAAGGGAAGACTATAAATAACAGTGCAATGGATGATTGAATGATTTCCAGAACTAAATTCACTTTCTGATAGGGAGGGGCACCCTAGCCTGGGGAGGGCAAGGAGGAAAGAGGAGATGTGGGAACTGTTTGGAGGGATATTAGGACAAGTGAGGTATCTAATGAGGGAAATGAGTTGATTCCTGAGGGCATAAAGGAATCAGAGACAATGGGTCACAGGTGAAAAGCCCTGAAACTCAAATGTGGCTTGGTTGCAAATAGAATAACTGTGTGAGAATCCATGCCTCATGATGACATAGGGCCAGAAAAACCTGGGAAGACCTGGAGCAGGATCCAGGGATGCAGGAATTTCTAAAAGATCCTGAGGGACTGGGAAGAAGCTCCTGGAGCCACCAGGCTGCTACTAACCTGAAGGTGGAAGTGTTTGGGTAGAGGGAGCCACCTAGCTTGCCATCTGTAAGGTTGGCTGGAATCTGAGTGCAGGGTTACACCAGACTGTGCGTCCGGCACGAGGCCTATTGAGGCTTCAGAGTGCTGGGCTGTGGTCTGTGCTAGCTATAATTGTGCTGCTCCAATTGGTTGTAGTCATGAGTCTAGTTGCATCTGGGAAACAAGCGCTCTAACAATATCTGTGGGCTGTAAGTTACAATTAGACTAGGGAGATGGTCTTGGATAGAGACTGGGTCCTCCATGTTATCCCAGCAGGGATTTCAGAGAAAATGTCATTGGCCTGGGTGCCAAATTTATCTAATCTTCCACAGCACTTTACAGTTTACATAGAGCTTTTATATAGATGCTCTTATGTGAGCTGTCAGAGCCACTGCCGTAAATGTCACATTCCTTTGACAGATGAAGAAGTTAAGTCTTAGGGCATTTTGGTAACAGAAGGAGCAAGATTCAAAAGCTTGCCAGTTTTGTGACTTACTTTCCCTTTCCCCAACCACCCTTGGGTGATGTTACATGTGTTGGTTCTGTTCAAAGCCATTACTTGTGTGGGAGAAGGGAGAAGGGAGACAGTAGCCCAGAACTCAGCGCTGTGTCTTTGGATACCCTCTCTGGCTCTCCATCACAGACAGACACCCCTTCAGTGTGGCTTTAAACACCAAGGTCCTCAGCATGGGAGAGAGCAGAGCATGTCGCTGCGGGGTGAGGGAGGCTGGGAGGAGGGAGCTGCTTTAGCATGCATGGAAGGGTTGGGAGGGGAGCTGAAAAGTAATTTCTTATTCAGAAAATAAAAAAAATCCTCTATGGATATTTAAAATCTAAATTACAGAAAGTAAAGTTTGAGTAAATCCTGGCTGGAGGGAGAACTTCAGGAGGAAGTGTGAGATATGTGTGTTCATCAAAGGGCACCATGGGTAAGAGACAGAGGAACTCTGGCCTAAGCCAAGGTGAACGGACCATACACAGGAGGCCTGGATTCCAGCTCTGGGCAGTAAAGAGACTGAATCTCTCCATCATGACCTTAAACACCAGCCACTTGGATGATATATATATATATACATATATATATATATTTTTTTTTTTTGGCCTGGCAGAGTCACAGGGTAATTAAGAATTAAATGAGATGAATGCAAAAATGAACTTCAAATAGAAAACCATTGAACTATTGTACAACTGTAAGGGTCTGCTAATGGTTTCAGGCTCCTTCCCTCTCTCCTGCACCCTACGTCCCTACCCCCCAATACAGCCACTTTTCCTATAGGAATTTTATATTCTAGGACATATATATGTATACACACACACATACACACACACAGAGATTTACTTTTTGTTTTTCTTTTTATAACATGAATGGTTCAAGATCATATGGAAGGTTGAGTGCTATGGGTTTTGCCAACATTTTACTCTAAAAAGGAGCCCCTGGGACTGTAATGGGTCCTCTTTGCCTTTCTAGGAAGTGGCTTGCTGTCCTTCTTGTGTAAAAACACAGAAAACTGTTATGAGGCTCTGAGCCCTTCTGCATAGAATTTTTTTTTGGGGGGGGTGTGGATTGAACCCAGCAGCACTTAACCATTGAGCAATATCCCCAGCCCTTTTCATTTTTATTTATTTATTTTTTGAGACAGGATCTTGCTAAGTTACTCAGGGCCTTGCTAGGTTGCTGAGACTGACTTTGAACTTGGGATCCTCCTGCCTCCGCCTCCCGAGTTGCTGGGATTACAGGCATGCACCACTGTGCCTGGCTGTATGGGCCTTTGTGTGGATCTGCCCTGCTGTCTGTAAAAGGCAGAGCCCACCCCTGAGACCTTGTCCTTCCTGCTGCCCCACAGTGCTCCCAGTACAGAGCACTGCCCAGCACAAACTCCAAGCTCAGCGCTACGGCCTTTAAACACACTGGGGTAGCACCAGGGAAGCAATTTGGGGCACATTGGGCCTGCAAAACTGGGATTCCACACGGGAAGGGAGGAGGTTTGGAGCATTCATAGGAAGGCTGAGTTTTTGTTTTTTGTTTTTTTTTTTTTGTAGTGGAATTTGCTGGAAAAAGTTAAGGCAGAGTGTACACAAACATGTGCATATGTGCACACACTCATGCACACACGTACGATAAAGACAACCTACAGTTCTTGGAGTCACAGGGGCAATCAAATTAGGAGCTCTAGGGTAGGCAGAGTGGGAGGGCTTGGGAGAGGATGCATGGAAGTCTAACAGTCTCTTTCCAAGTCCATTAGCTGGAGGGGAGCAGACAGAGACTTCTAATCCAGGGAAATCAACCCAATAAAATAACACCTCAGTTCAACTGATTGTGAGAGGGTAAGGATGCATGGAGGATGGGAATGTCTGGTGCGTGCAGTTTAAACATCTTAGATTGGAACTCTGAAGCATCTGCTCTGTGCTGTTATTCAATGATTCAGTGCATCAAAATCGTATGCAAACATTATCAAGTCTCTTAATTAGGGAGAAGTAATGACAAAAAAAGTAAACAACACATGTTAAAGACTAACCGCAAGAGGGCTTGCCTATAGATAAAGAGAAGATTTAAACATGCCAGGTAACAAAAAGACATGTGCAGGAACTGATAGGAACTGTATAGGAGGAGGCAACTCTTGGGAGGAGAAAGGTGGCAGGAGGCCTTACAGAGCAAGTCTGGGGTTCTGTCTGAGGCCAGGGAGCCAGGGAAGGTTATAGAGGAGTGTGATTTGGAGGAGGGAGAGCCAGACAGGTGCACCATTCAGTTCTCAGGGGTGGGTTCATGTGGGAGTGAGATGCCTATATGGAGTCTGCTTCCACTGCAACCCGGAGAAAAAGTCTCCCGAGAAGGACTCTCAGGAGATCGGCCAACCACATGGCTCTTTAATTTTTCCAGAGAAGGGAGAACCAGCAAGCATTGGAATGTGACTGGTTTTTCTTCTCCCAAATATCCTCGAGGGCTGCGATGGGCTGCTTATGTTAAACTGAAGTAGAATCTGCTCAACACAAAGATAAGCATGTGGTCGCTGGGCGATGGCAGGCCATGGCTGTCAGTGCAGGCAAAGTCATAGCCTCAACTCAGGTTGTCCCACTTGGAGACAGCTCCTTTGCAAGATGCTACATGGATGGAAAGGCAAGAGAGGGCGCAGTGGTCTGGAGGTGAAGCTGGGGATTAGAGGAGGTTTGGGTCCCGGCTCAAGCAGTTGCCCAGAAGAAGTCATAAACAACCCTTCATTTTCTCACTCCATAATTCACAAAGCTGCATCCTCCTATACAGTGTGAGTCATGCCAGGCTGATTGTAAAGGGAGAGAGAAAAAAAGATGCAGCAACCAACACTTAAAAGGAAAAGGGAAGTCCTAATGCGTTCCAAAAGTTAAAAAAAGAAAAAGAATAAAAGAAATCTCAAAACAAAGCAACAAGAAAAAACTCTTTAAATCAACTGAAATAAACAAAAAGAATGAAATAAAAATAAGGAGGTAGGAGGAGAAAATAAAAATGAAGGACAAAAACAAACCAGGGAGAGACAAATGGATGTTAGAGCAGGCACGGACAGTTAGGTTACAGACGCCATGTACTTACGTTTACCTCGGTGATTGCTATATCAACAATGCTACCCACAACAATCAAGGCGTCAAATGTATTCCATGCATCACAGAAATAGTGCTGCATGGGGCAGAGAAGCCGAGGAAAAGAGAGAGAGAGAGAAGAGGGTGGGGGGGAACAAACCAACAACAAAGGAGAAAAACAAAATAAAAGGGAAGAGGGAAAATTAAAAAAAAAAAGGCATGAAAGAAAGGAGAGAAGAGAAAAAAAATGAGAAAAGAAAGAGGTTACGTGGGCATATTAAATACTCTCTTACCACTCTACAGTTCTGGCGGATCAGACCTGGGCAACCTGGTTTTCACGGGTGGAGAGGCCTGACAAAGCTGGGTTAGTTCCGAGGTGACGCAGGCTGCGTGGCCACCTGGGAGCGGAGCTGGGTGGTGCCTTTAGCCACACCACCTCCTCCCTGGCTCAGCTCGCTCGGAGCCCTCGGGCCCAGCACAGCCAGGCAGAGCTGGGACAAGTGGAAAAAAAAAGAAGGAAAAACTCCCACTTTTTTTCCCCCACAGGACGACGGCAGGTTCAATAAAAAGCATGACTGGATGCGGGTAAAAAAAACCAGGAAATAAAAAAAAAACATAAAAGGAAGTAGAGAGAGAGAGAGAGAGAGAGGAACAGAGGAGGTGGAAGAGGTGGAAGGAAGAGGTTTCCTGGGAAGGGCAGAGTAATACTCACATTAGTTTCACTGAGAATGACATCAATTATGCTCCCAATCACGATGAGGAAGTCAAAAACATTCCAGGGATCACTAAAGTAACCCTACATGAGGGAGGGGCAGGCAGGATGGGGATTAAAAAGGAATATTAGACAGACAAGAACAGAGCAACATCACCATCAGAATCATCGTCCAGGCACCTCAGTGTCGCTGCTGGGAGTTCCGAACACCCTCACTCTGGCTAGGAGCCCAGGAGCCCCGCAGGGGAAGGAGCGGAAAGGAGACATCTGGATCAACCTTCCTGCCCTGCCTTCCCTTGGTCACACGGTACTTCTCCTTCTTCATAAAGGCCCATTCCACATCCCAGCAGGGGCAGGAGTGGATGAGGACAGCAGGGCCATGCGAGCCACAGTGGTGCAGTGACATGGCCAGACTCTCGGTCCCTGTTTCAGCATCTAGCTCTTTCTATTAGAAAGGCCTATTGGGAGGGAGGGGACACAGGTGTGTGCCTCCTTAGAGGTGAACAGGCCTATGGTCCTCTGGTTATACTGGTAATGAAAAAGGCCTTGAAAACCTTAGAAAACCTTAGTAATTAGTGTGGCCAGATGGGTGGCCAGGTCATCTGGGCTTAGAGGTAACTCATGTAAAGCTCAGGAATGTATCATTAAAACAGTACCTATGGTAAGCTGACCTCTGTGGCGTTTGAATCAGGCTAACCCTTGTTCCTGCACTAGACGTGGGCAAGGTCTCCAAGGGCAATGCCCTGGCAAAGGCGTGCTTAACTAACTGCAAGGAGACAGAGCTGAGATCAGGCTTACAGGGCTCTAGACAGCGCTGCCGTCAGGGGTGTCTTCTAAGGACCTCCCCAGGTTCCTTTCCCGACATTATCATTCTGATGTAAGGTCCCTCTGGAATGCAAATGCCACTTTCCTGGGGACAGGTTTGATAAGGGTGGGCTGGGTAACAGGTATGGGAACACTGGATGCTTAGCGAGTGAAGGCAGTAAAGCCACGGAAGGGAGATTCTGGCACAGGAAGGCAACATCGGGGGCCCAGCTTTACCACTTCATCCTGTTGACTGATTTTTATTTTTATTTTTGACCATATTTGGGGAACGAAAGCAAGCAATATTCATGAAAAACTAGTGTGAGGTACTTGGACAACTAATCAAGTCCCAGATGCCATATGGATGGGTAGACACTTTAGAAAGAGCAGACCAGGTTCTTGGGTTTGCACCATTAACCTCTCTGGGGTCCTAAAGAACAGTTAATAATCTGTGATCTCATGGGACATAGGGCCACAATTCAGGAAGCCCCAGTAACAAGTCAGTCATGTACCCCACGGGTGGAGTGGAAAGGACCTGGTACTAAAGAGATCTGTCTTATTTGAGAAAGGACATTTGCTCCTTTACTTTTTTGGGGGAACATTCTGCAAAAGGGCAAGACATGGCTGGCCACGTTTGTTTAGCAGGCCCAGCATCTCCTTGTTCTCTGAGCTCCCAGGAGGTAGAAATCCAGACTTTGGTTGGGAGAGAGTATGAAAGTAGGAACTGTGCCCTGAAAGGTTCCCAGATCTCCTCCCAGCTCTCTTGAAGGTTGCCAATTCTCCCTTTTTAATTTTCATGCACGAGAGCCAAAACTCTGTGTTCTTCCGATTCTTCCTTGTCCTCTCTAGCTCCCTTAATTTCTCTACTTCCCAGCCATGCCCTCTGTCCAGAGGGACAGCAAGACATGCTGTCCTAGGGCTGTAATTCTTAGAGTGGGAGGTCAGGTCATGGGGAAAGCGACCTCTTGGTTCCCAGACTTTTCTGCTAAAAGAAAACAAACGTCATCTTAGAGACTTTGGGCAGCTAGACCCAGGAAGCAGAGGTTGGCCAGGGCTGGGTCAAGGGAAGGTTGGCTTGAAGCTGTGGTTCTCTGATTGGCTTTCCAGAGTATTTTCTGAATATACTGGGACCTTCAAGGCAGACGCTGGCTTCTCTCTCCCAGCTATGTCATGTGCTAAGAGCAGGAAACAATCAGTTCCTCCCAGGTTGGCACATATCATTCACAGGGCACAAGGGGACACTGAATTTGTTGGGGAGGGAGGTTGAGAGTAAAGACCCCAAATGAACTAGACATAACTGTGTGTTTTAAAATTAGACTTTGGAAGGCCCTGGGGACTATCTCTAGATATGAATACCATCTTTGTGGACAGAGATGTTTCAGAAGAGACAGGAGAGAGGTCAAGAAAGAGAAGGGAGAGGGAGAGAGAGGAGAGAGAGAGGGAGGGAGAGAGAGACAGAGAGAGACAGGAACAAGAGCAGAATCCAGGATGCTCAGCACCAACCTAGAAAACGTGGTAACCAAATGTTATTGGGGTGCAGGGGCTGGAGGAGAGACAGGAGGGTGGAAATCTCAGTGCTCAAGGAAGGAGGATGAGTTGGAGACTTCATCCACCAGACAGACCTGAAACAAAATGGGTAAGTTGGCCATGGTCTGCAACGCCTCTGAGAGAGGAGAGAGGAGGGAAGAAAGGCAGAGAACACAGCAAAAAGTACACGTTGAAAACCAGGTATACACACATAGTTAATTTGCTGGCACATACCAGGGGAAGGGCCTGAGACTTAAAGGGACCCTGTCAACCTCCAGACTGTGCGTGCTTGTATATGTGCGGACAAAAGGAAACACAAGATAGTTAACTCCTCCTTGATCACAACCCTCTCCCATCCATGGCCCCATGTCAGCTTCCATTGAAACTACTGGATTTTTGGGATCAGTGTTCCATGGTCACCCTTGAACTCCCCAGGCTGTACTGCTAGAGCTTTGGATTGACTTCTCTACCCTGTGGCAAGCTACCTGGTGACACTCCACTGGCTGCAGAAGCCAATCAGTTCCCTTGTTGCTAAGGGCTCCTGTGGACACAGCCCTGGGGAGAGTCACACAGCTGTAACAAAGGGGTGGGGAACATGTCTTGGAGGGTGAACAGAGTCCCTTTAAGAGTGAGCTTTTCACTAGACCCATCCACCCGCCCTCCCATCTCTTGTCCCACAGCCCATCAGTTCTCCGAGATGGACCTTGAAGATGGTTTTAGATCCAGTCTTTAGGTCTCTGCTTCCTTTGTCAGGCCCTTCTCCCACTATTTCAACATCTTCTTCCACACCCAATCCCAGAAACAAAGCCCACATCTGCCATTTTGCTCAACAGGTTGTCCAAGGAATCACCTGACCAAATCCCTATAGTTGAGGCCTTGGAGGAATATTTTTTTCCCCTATAGTTTGCAGTGTAACAGTTAAGTCTCTCTTTCTCTCTCACTTCCCCTTCACACACACACACACACACACAC
This sequence comes from Aplodontia rufa, assembly GCA_004027875.1. Lineage (NCBI taxonomy): Eukaryota > Metazoa > Chordata > Mammalia > Rodentia > Aplodontiidae > Aplodontia > Aplodontia rufa. Next base: position 42,232 of record PVKS010012096.1, on the reverse strand, counting down.
ACACACACACACACACACGTGTGTGTAGGTGCACATTCATACACTCACTTATTTTTGCCCACCCCCTCATTTTCTGGAAAGCACAGGTAATTGAATTTGGGGGTCTAATAGGGAAGGGAAGGTAGGGAAAATCATAAGACATCTTGTTTGACCTGGGCATAGGTCCCCTTTTTTCTCTGTGATGGGTTCCAGTCTATAAGTCAGGAATGGCAAACCAAATCTCATGCTGTCAAACTCCTCCGAACTCCTCAGCGCCAAGCATGGCGGGTCAGTCAGTCAGAGGAAGCCTTCCTCTTGCCAACCCCAATCCTACAAATTGAGCGGATTTCCCCCTTCCATCCCCAGCCTCTGGGGATGAGTTTAGAGAATGGGCTTCCGCTCTGGTCATGCTAGGGAAGGTCATCTCCACCCAGACTGTCAAGCAGCCACCACCAGGGCAGAATCCATTCTCTGCTTGCTGCTACACTTCCACTCACTGACTGGTGTGGGCTAAGAAAATGTGGACCCAATTGATATTAACGGCCCCAAATCATTATTAGGAAGGAAAAATCGCTACAAAAGCACCATATGAAGTGTTTCACATGCACAAGAATTTTGGATTTTCTTCTCTTTTGGGTTATCTGTGCCTGAATTCAGTTCTGTCATTGGAGATATACCAAGTTGAAAGAGGCAGTGTAGTAGTTAAGAGTATGGAGGTAGATGGGTTCAAGAACCGCTTTTCCGTTTATTAGCTGTAACTGTGTTAAGTCAGTTTTCCGTTACTGTGACAAAATACACAAGATGATCAACTTAATTAGGGAAAAGGTTTATTTTGGCTCATGGTTTCAGTCCATGATTGCCTGGCCCTGTTGCTTTGGGCCTGTGGTGTCACATTTGATCATGGTGGAGATGGGCTATGCTATGCGGGTTGTCATGGGAGAATGCTGTTAGGTTCATGTGGACAGTTAACTGCAGATTCTTGGAAACTGCTATTTGGAGCAGGGGACACACAGGCCACCTTTGCTTCAGCTAGGGCACTGGGAAGCTGGGATGGGCTGCCAGGTGGGCCTGTCTTCCGTCTCTGAAGCCAGAGAGCAGGACTATTTGTGCAACAGGTTACAGGCACAGGCATTTGCCCTGGAATTTTGGATTCTTAGTTCCTTTTCTGTCCAGAGCAGAAGCTCCTCTGAGATCGTCTCAGAAGCAACAGGAGCCTAACAGCAGGTTGGCAGCAGGAAGCAAATCTGCACCCACTGATTTACAGGTGTGATTGTGTGGTTTACTCTTAAGGATCCAAGGTGATAAGTTATTTCCCTATCATTACCTGGCTGTTTTTTTTTTTTCTTCTCTGTTCCTTCCTGTCCACCTTCATTATCTACTTCAGATGGTTGTGGCAAAGAGAAAGGAAAGCAAAGAACACAGAGAGGAGACCGGGACACACTTCTTGGCCTCTGCTAGGGAGCTGACTCAACTTTCAGTCCGCCCAGGGTGCCTGTCCTGGGTTGTTCTTTTCCCAGGTGACGCAGAGCATCAGAGAACTGTGGGGGTTCTGAGCTGAGATTAGATGTGAGCTGCTTGTATTGATACGGAGGAAAGCAGAGAGAAGGACGACTGAGCCTGTGAGAGGGAGAGAAGAGCCATCTGCCAAGAAAGGGAGACCGCAGAGCTGGGGGGAATGGGTGGGAAAGACAGGAGAAGGGGAGGAGGAGGAGGAGGAGAGAGCGAAAGGAGGCATACACATAGAGGGCGGGAATGGGGAGAGAGTGGGGAAGAGAAAAGGACAGAGAGAGAGAATGGGAGCAGGAAGGACAGGAAAAGGGGCTGGGAGTGGGGCAGGGACGTCAGCTCCCCAGAGTTGGGTCCCAGGCCTCCTAAGTGACCCTGAAACTCAGACAGGGTAGAAACATCAGTAGATGTGAAATGAGAGGTGACCAAGGCCTGCTGGAAGCAGGCCCAAAATGAGAGGGGGTACAAGATGGCTTGTGCTCCAACTAGGGAAGGGGTCCCTGAAAGAGAGCAGAGCTACCCCTGACTTCAATGAGCAAGCATTGGAGAGCAGGCGCGTGAGGCTGTGCAGAGCAGAGGTGGCTGGTGGGGAGGCGGCAGGGTGCGAGGCCATGTACAGTTCCTGGGAGCCCTGATCTTTGCTATCTTTCCAGGCAGTGGAGTCCGAGGAGGGGAGCTGAAGGAGCAGCGAAAGGCACTGAGTCTGGCGGGCAGCGGGGACGAAGTCTCAGTGTGTGTGTGAAGAGGTGATCCCAAGGAACATCACAAACACAATGGTAACCGACACCAAGCAGAGATCATATCAATTGCATTACATTAAAATACCATTTAGACATAGCAGCAATCATGGAAATTAGTGGCATCTAGTGGAGAAGGCGTAACTGGAGCCCACAGCTGCTGCAGCGCAGCCTGGGGGGCCTGCAGACTTCGGCCTCATTCTGTAATCACCATGGGTGGTGACCATGGGGGTTCTTTTGTGATTGTTGGAGGAATGTACGTGTGTGTGTGTGTGTGTGTGTGTGTGTGTGTGTGTGTGTGAGTGAGGGGTGGGGTGGGGTATGCTGGAACAGAACCCAGATCCTGGTGGGTGCTAGATAAGTGTTCCACCACTGAGCTACACCCCCACTCCCTCAGGCTATTAGCTGGACACATTTCTGATGTTGTTTTTCTTTGGAAATAAGCTTTTTCTTTCCCAGAAAAGCTTCAAGGGACTTTACTTGTTTATTTATTCATTCATCCATTTATCTCAGTAACACTAGGATCCTGGAACTGTGCAAGGCTGGGGCACACAGACCTGAATCAAACCTCCTGAAGCCTGGAGGCCTTTCCGCTGGAGCAGTTGGAAACTAAGGGGTATGAGCTGAGCTCCTTTGGGGAACTTCAGTTGTAGCTGGGTAGATTGCGTCTCCTTAGTCATGCTGGAATGAGCTAATTTCTGCAAAAGACTCTTCTTGAAGTAGGGCATTGAATGGACGCATCCCTGGAACAGGGCAGACATGCTGCCAGGTAAGCAGGCAACTTCAAGTTCAAAGGCACACAGCCAGGTAATCTTGGAGGAAGGGAAAGCAGGGGACAGGGAGTGTTGGGAGTGGGTGGAACAAGGAGGAGCAGGCCCTCACCTTTGTTATGGGAATGAACTTGGTCCCATAGCAGCCCTCTACTAGGCCCTGGAGCGAGCATTCCAAACCCAGATGAGACAGGTCCCTTCCTTCACTACCCATCCTTCTCACCCCGTCCTCCCTGACCTCAGCAGCTGCTCCTTTGCAAAGGGCAAGTGTGGCCTAGCTGAGGACCTACTGGAGCCAGCGACTGCACACTTCTGTGAACAGGATGCGCATGAATGACCGACCGACCTTCACTTCAAGAGAGGAACCTTGGTTAGCACCTAACCTAACCTCTCTGTGCCTCGGCTTCCTCACCTGCAAAACGGGAATAATGATGGACCCTGCCCTCGGGGTGGGAGGATCGTGTGAGTTCACATGTGAGCGGCACCGGCAGGGCCTGGCACAGAGGAGGTGCTCGGTGCCTTCCCGCTGCTGCCATTGTCACCATTACTGTGGATGTTGCTGGAGTCATCCACGGAGCCACCTGGCCCTGGCTTTGCTGGCGGCCTTCTGTCCTGCCTGGCAGCCCCTCACCTCTCAGAAGGCCCCTCCTGCCCCTCAAAACAGGCAGATCCGGGGCCCTGGCAGGGTGTCCTGGTTGCGTGGCTAATGCCACAGCATGCTAGAGACTTGGGAATCCCTCTCTTCCCCCCTGGACCCCGTATGCCCCGGTTTCTCTCCCAGCAACAGGGACAGAGTCAGGGAACCACAGTGTACTTTCCCACCACGCTTTTTCACACAGCGCGAATAATTTCCCACATTAAATAATTAAATGTAATAGCTAAGCCTACCCTTCCCACACGAAGGCTTTATGCAAGTCGTATAATTATTTTTTATCATTCATGGTAACTGTAAAGCGCTTAAGCACCAGGCGGGAAAGAAACCTGTCACAATGTTGTAACGATATGCAAATCCCTGGGCACAAGAGCTGAGGTGGGGAGGACTGTCCCCCACCAGCCCATTTGTGCCTGTCTGCTGTGCGCTGTGTGCACCAGGTACCCTGCAGGTGCTCTGCAGACAAATAATAATCAGGCAAGGCCACTCTCCAATCGGGCCCTAGGAAATGGCAGGAGCTGCACCCGCTCAGCTCAGGCCTCCTGGTTCAGTGCTGAAGTTGGAGGCCCCGAGGGGAGGGAGGAGGAGCCCAGGCACCTCCCTTCCTTCTCTTCTCCCTTTCTGCTCCTTTTAAGTGACATGTGTAGTGAGTTTCTGGGCCCAGGGGTTCTGTTGATGGTGGGAGACATGGAGGTTTCTTAATAGTTTAGGCAGGTAGGTTTCAGCTGATTCAGTAGAAGGCTGAATCGAAACAAAGTGATTCCCAGTGTAGGGAGAGCACTGGCCTCCAGGGGGCATCCTGGAGCTTGGTAGGAGCATCCCAATGATTCCTGGAGGCAACACTGGTATTTAGTGTTCAGTGGATCAGGACTAAGATGTTATATGTTCTGCAATGTGTGTGTGTGTGTGTGTGTGTGTGTGTGTGTGTGTGGTGTCTGTATGACTTTTAAAAGACATTTATGTAGGGTGCCATATGCAAATAAGGCTTACTAGTTACAACTTCAGTTTTTATTCTAAGGTCTCCTATCTTTGCTCGTCCATTGTCCTTTTCTTTGGTGGGAAATGAATTCTTCCTCCTACTAAATTTTCCAATTGAATTCTACTTACGCTACTACATATATACATTGATATTATGTGTATAGATGTGAACTTTATGTAGGGAAAATTATAGAGTAGGTACAGAAAGAAGGACAGAAAGGATTGAAGATCACTGGGTTAAAAGGATGTCTAACCTTCCCTACAATTTTGAAAAGGAAATGATTTTAATTGCTTCTGAGTTTTTTAAGTTGAATTTTCCAGGTCAGTTAGGAAATATAAATTCTCTGTGTCTCTTGTCAAGGGATGATGTGGACGAGGAGAAAATCACACATTTCAGAACCCCAATCCTTCCCTGGGTGGCAGGATAGCTTGCCGGCCTCTCTCTGTCCTTCCTCCATTTCTTCTCCGCAGCTGATTTTGATCACTTGGTCTCTTGTCCTAAGAAGCACCGCTTCCTTTTTCATTTCTCATCTTGGCCTTTCTGATCTCAACCTCCAGAACCATTCCGGATTTCTTCTTCCTTTCTCTTCCAGTTTCCTCCCTCTTTTGTCCAATTTCCAACTTCTCCCCTTAGGACAAGTATGCTCTGGATAGCATTCTCAGAGTTTGACTCCTAAAATAGATCTCCAGCCCAGTCTGCCCATCTGAACTCCAGATTTTAATAGGCTATGTGACTTTTAAAAACCAAGTATATCTCCAAGTTTCCCTTTCAAACTGCTTTCTTCCTAGACTCCTCAATTCCAGCATATTGCAGCAACTGACTATTCACCCAGTGTTAAGCTAGGAGGCTTTGAGCCATCCTTGATTCCTGCTCTCCATCCTCTTATCTGATTCAGTATCAAACAATGTCACCATAATGCCAGCCTCTCTTCATCTCTACTGTGGTCACCTATTTTTCCAGAAGATCCCTAATAGCTTTTCCTCTTACCCCACAACATGCCATCCTTCACTAAGTAGCCAAAACATTGGTTCAAAATACAAATCAGATTATTTAAGTCCCACTCAATGCTCCGCCCCCTGTAGCTTCCAAGGGCAGCCAGAGTCTGTCCATACCATTTCCTTTGGTCCTTGAAGGCCTCTGTCCATTCCCTTCCTGACTCACTGCTCTCAATTCCTAGAAAAAGCCTACCTACCCCAGCACCTTTGCTCTTTCCTCTGTCTGAAATGCTCTTCTGGTTCCTTACCAATTTGCAAACTGTGCTTTCCCAACTACCTGGTCTAAAACAGGTACCTCATCCCCATCACTCTCCTGGGTTATCCTGTTCCCCAGCAAAGCACGCACCCTATCTATAACCTTTCTGTCATGTCTCCTCTACCTCGTACCCCAGTATTATGAACCCTGTGAATATGGTACCATGTCTCAACATCATCACAGAGGTGCTCAGAAATGCTTTACAGAAAGAAAAGATGATAAAAGAGGAATGGATAAGTGGAAGGACAGAGGGTCATGTAACAGTTCTGTATAAAGAAAGATTCCAAACACAGCTGCCTCTACAAATGTCTCTATGGTAGGAAGCAGAAATGTGGAGAGATTTCTGCATTGATGAAGGATCGATGATCTTAATGTGTTTTTGACATTAATATTCCGATTCTTTCCCTTGTTTTCACTTCTCTAGTTCTCATTCATCCATTCATGCATTCAATTTTCAGTGAATGCCTCTCATGGGACACAAAATGAATTCAGAACAGCTCCTGCCTCCAAGGAACCCAGCAATTTGATTTCTGTCTCTATGACTTGCAATTCTTCCCATGGTAAGTGTTTGAATGTGCGTGCACACACATGAACACGAGTCTGTGGTAGGTTATCGCCTCACTTTCTCGAGTCCGCTCTTAGGTGACTGCTTCCTCTCCTGAGGGTAGCAGCTAATACAGATTTAGAAAGCGAATTCAGAAGGTCTGTGCTGATCTACCAAAATAGGAGCTGAAGACAGAACTGTGGAATGAGAGGGAAAGGGGAGGTGGGAAGACATACACTAAATCCCAGAGCTTCATTTGAACATGGCTTGCTTTCATGCCTCTTCTTTCTTTATAAGAAAGGAAACTGACATTTGGTGAGGACCCTTGGAGTACAAAGCAACAGCCCAGCCTGGCCACACTTCTGGCTTCTGTGGAGGGGTACTGGAAAGCACTTGGTTATTAAGTCTCTTATCCCTGCATTAAAATCAAAGTTTTTGTGAAGATTAAATGAATTAATACGTGTTAAGTTGCTTACAATTGTGTGGTGTATATAATAAACCCAATATTAAGTGTTTGTTACAACATAAAACTACCCCTGCAATCTTAAGCAGGTTACATCGCCTTTCTCTGACCTTCCATTTCCTCAGATATAAAATGGGAGACCATAACTCATGTCTTGCGGATGGAATGAGAAAAGGGAAGTAAAACATCTGTCTGATTATAGACAACTGGCATATGTTACTTCCTTCTTTAGCTTCCAAATACCACTTAACCTCAGGGGTAGGAACTGGTAGAAAATGGGTCAATGTGTTTATAGATGGCTTCTTTTTAAGCTGGAATATGAATACCAAGTGGGACTGTAAGTTTTCTGGTAATGAATGAGATGGTAAACTGGAGAGTCTACAAGATCCAAGGGTGGACCAAAGTCAGGGATTTGAAAGTCAATCAAATCTATTTTTGAAAGTGAATCTGGGCAAGTCCAGGCTCACCAGCCTGTCCTTTATTCTCTCTATTCCTGGTGCCAAGCATACGGCCTAGTATGTTGTGTGCTCAATAAGTATTTGTTGGGTTTTTGGTAATTTTGGCCTGAAGTAAAACAATAGCCAAACACCACATAGGTAAAGAGTTCTTGAAATACACAACATAACGATAAGGCATTGCAGACAGAAAGAGAAGAAAGGTGAAGAACTGAGCTGAAATCTAGTGAAGCCCAGTAACAGGCGCACTAGCGACAGGAAAGGGTGGTGGTCATTTTAGATGTTCAGAGCACGGCTGACGCTGTGTCTTACACAATCCAACTTCACTGATGCATTAAGAGCAGCCCCGAGGGGCTGGAGTGGTGGCGTTCTGGTTGCAGTGCTTGCCCAGCATGTGCAAGTACATGGGTTCAAACCCCAGCACCCACGTACACAACTAAGTGTCAGAGCAATGAAAGCCATGTGAAAAACTCAATAAAAATTAATTCTCCTCTCTCTTACTATCCTTCTCTCTTAAAAAAATGAGCCCTGAAATTATATGCTGTGCTGTAGTTTGGACCCTTGGTGTTAAAGGAGATAGTGGAACCTTTGGGAGGTAGGACCGAGTGGCAGAAGTAAGGACATTAAAGGTGTGCTCCTGAAGGGGACACTGGATCCCAGCCCCTTCTCTTTTTTGCTTCCCAGCTGCCTTGAGGTAAACAGTCTCTTCTGTTCCATGTTTCTGCCATGATTCGAGGCCTCATCACAGGCCCTGCTATAGGTATGAGGTGTGCCCAGAAGCTCCTATGTTAATGTACGAGCTTAATTAGATCAAGAGAACTGTAACTCAATCGATTAACTAGATTTTGAGAGCCGAAACTTAATCAATCCATCCTAGTTTAAATGGGTAACTGGGTGGCAACTGTAGGCAGCTGGGCTGTGAGTGGAGGAGGTGGGTCACTGGGGATATGCCCTGGAAGGAACCATCTTTCCTACAGCCCCTTCCCCTCTCTCTCTCTCTGCTTCCTGGATGCCATAAGCAGAGAAGCAATCTTCCACTGTGCCCTTCCACCATAATGTTCTGCCTCACCTCAGGCACAGAGCAATGGAGTTGGCCTACCATGAACTGAAACTTCCAAAGATGTAGACCCAAAATAACCTTTTTCTCTTCTGGGTTGTTTTGTCAGGTATTCGTTAACAGAGCTGCAAAACTGACTAACACAGGCCCAAAAGCAATGAGGCCAATAGACAATGGACTGAAAAAGCCTCCAGAACGGTGAGCCAAAATAAAACTGTGAGCCAAAGTAAATCTTTCTTCTTTTTAAGTTGATTATCTCAGGAATTTTATCATAGTGATGGAAAGTGACCTAATGCAAATGGCATCAGGCAGAAATTTGGCTGAAGGGATAGAACAAATGAGCTCAGGATGAGAGATGAAAGTACACCAAAACTGAAAAAGAATCCATTTCAAAAGGATTATGGTGGTCTCATCCCTAATTTTTTGAGGATTCTCCACACTGCTTTCCAAAGGGGCTGTACCAGTCTGCAGCTCCACCAACAGTGTGCTAGTGTGCCTATCTCTCCACAGCCCCTCCAGCATCTATTATTGTTTATTTTCTTCATTTTTGCCATTCTGACTGGCGTGAGGTGATATCTTAATGTAGTTTTCATTTGCATTTCTCTCATTACTAGTGATTTAGAGCACTTTCTCATGTATTCATTGGCTTGATCAATGTCTTCTGTTGAGAAGTTTCTATTTAGCTCTTTGGCTCATTTATTGATTGGGTTGTTTGTGTTTTTTGTAGTTGAGGTTTTTGAGGATTTTGTAGATTCTAGACATGAGTCCCCTGTCCGAGGAATCATAGTCCATGATTCTTTCCATTTCCGTAGGAAACCTCTTGACTCTTGATTGTTTCCTTGGCAATGCAAAAGCTTTTTAGTTTTATGGCATCCCATTCACTGATTTTTGACTTTACTTCCTTCACTTTTGGAGACATGTTGAGAAAGTCTTTGCCTACTCCCAAATGCTGAAGTGTTGGACCTAATTTGTCTTCCATCAGTTGCAAGGTAGCTGGTTTAATTCCTAGCTCCTTGATCCATTTTGATTCGATTCTCGTGCAAGGAGAAAGATATGGGTCTAATTTCAGCTTTCTGCAAGGGGCTGTCCAGTTTGTCCAGAACCATTTGTTGAAGAGGCTGTCACTCCTCCATGTAATATTTTGTCCCCCTTTGTCAAAAATCAGATGTTTAAAGATTTGAGGGTTTGTTTCAGGGTCTTCTATTCTATTCCATTGGTCTTCTTTCCTATCTTGATACCTTTCCAGGGGATTTAGAATCAGCACATTATAGTGACACAGCAATATCTATGTTCATAGCAGCTCAATTTACAATAGTTAAATCATGGAAACAACCCAGATGTCCCTCACTGGATGAATGGATCCAAAAGCTGTGGTATATATATATACCATGGAATTTTACACAGCAATTAGAAACAATGATATTGCAGCCTTTGAAGGTAAATGGATGGCTTTGGAAGAAATTATGCTGAGTGAAATCAGCATAACCCAGAGAACCAAGGGTCGAATATCTTCACTCATCTGTGGAGGTTGGAACTAGACCCTCGCTATTGAGAGATGTGGTCTATTATCAGGTGTTAAATCCAGATATCGTGTAATGTTACACAACCAATAATTTTTTTAGAGATATTGTGGGAAGGGGAAGGGAGGGATAAGGGTGGGTAACTGGGGGGGCACTCTTGGGGGTAAATCTAATCTTCAGAATCTGTATACATTATATATTATTTTGTTAAAAATTTGTATGACTGTTCAACAAATAAATTTCTCAATTAAAAAAAAGGATTATAGACAAAAAGGGCACACTGAGGCTGGAGAGGAAGTTCCTTTTGTACTAAGAGGGCTGGGATCCTGCTGAGTTTCATCATCTGAGTGGCCCTGTCCTGAAGCCTTAGTTACCCCATGGGCACGACCTCTCTGTCTCACCAACGTGTGCTCAGCAAGTCTTCCTATTTTACAGAGGGGGAATAGTGCTTGTGTGAGCTTCTGATCTCCTCCCACCCACTCACTCAAGGTGAAGTTGGGGTGGGATTTAGGCTTTCTGGGTCTCAATCTGCCAGCGTCTTCTTTTGTGGTGGGATCTGGCCGCAGCAGATGATTAAGCAGCGAAATGATGCAAAATTTCCCTTGTAAAAATAAAAACTTCACAAAATCATTGCATCATGCAGAAATGTATGGCTAACTTAAAATTGTTGGAAGAAGGCAATTACTGGTGAGTGGTGCAATTATAGGCAGAGAGGAAGTTGGAGAGAAAGTTGCTTTCAGCTGGCAATGTCATTATCTGGTAAAAACAAACCAAATTTCTAAAAGATTCTCACCTTCAGAAACAGGAAATGCCAAAAGTGCCCCACTTTCTATTGTTCATCTCCTTCCCTTTCCTTTCTCCTGATACTTTACTGGGCTCTAAAATGAAAAGTCCTGAAATTTCTTTCACCAGTCCATGGAGAGTATGTGGAAATCAGTCTCTCCTGACCTCCAGGAAGCTGGCCCAGGCCTGACAGCATTGTGCCCACAGAGTCCTGGAGCCCCTTAGGTTGCTGTACTGGTGCATTTAGTGCCACTCTGGCCCTACCATTCTTCTCACTGAATCTGTTGCCAGGGCTCCTGCGAGCTAGCTTAGGGCTTTGGTGACACTTACTAGACCTTATGCTGACTGGCAGTTCAAGCATCCTCTTCTTCCATGGCTCTGTGTCTGTCATAGTAGCAGGACGTAGGAGCCTGTCCTTTGTCATGCTTTCCACTTTCCACCTCTGAAGGACAGAGAACATGTCTGACGACACTGACATCCTGGTCTGAGTAGGAACGTAGGCCTGGCTCACAGTTGGTAAAAATGGTAAATGTGCTATTTGACTTGGGCTTGAGTTGTGTGCTGAGGATGCCCTCCCAACGTCTCTACCTGCCAGATGAATGTCAGAACCCTGGGCCCTCTCCCAGGAGCAGTTCAGTCATGGAGACAAGGATTCCAACTCCTAAGCCAGTGGGTCCACACCTAAACAAAGTGGACCCTCTGTCTCAGAAGCCCCCTTAGCATCTGTAGGGCATTGAGGCCCCTGAAGAAGAGGACCACAAAATGCTCATGTGAGAAGAGTTATTTGCCAAGAGGAAACTAGATGCTGTCCCTTTAAGGAAAGGAGTGTCAAGATGTGGACGGAGCTGACGTCGCAGATGGAGAAACTGGGTTGCTGAGTGGTTTTGGCAAGCAAATGCCTTCCATGGGTGTTCCCTTTGGTGAACTCAGAGCCCCAACCAGCTGTTATTTGTTCCTTTTGACATAAGCCCAAGAAAAGAAGTTAGATTGTGGGGACCCCTTTCATCTTGACCACATCTTTGGGATATCCCCTATACTCCTCCTGCACCCCCTCACGTCAGGGCTGATAATCAGACCCCAGAGCAAAAGATATTTCTAAGGACAAGAGAGTATACAGAGCAAAGATGCTCTGGAAGCCCTCTCCCCTACACAGGTATGCTTGGACGCTTGGATATAAGAGGAAGCCTGCTCTTGTGCATGGGATAGGAAGGCCAAGGTCACCAACACCTTCTATCAGGCTTAGAGGCTGTCAAGAGCAGATGGGTCTTGAGAACTCTACAATGGCAATCCTGGAAGACCATTCAAGAGTCTCCTGGCTCTTCCCTCTCGTAGCTCAGCTGTTGGGCATGCTGGTGAGACTAAAGCAAGACTGTGCCCAGAACAGTGCTGAGGGAGTGGCCCCAGCAGACAGTGCACTTGACCTCCACTGTCCTGAGTAGCTCTGATTCTGGTTGCCAGACCTTCTGCTAGTTGTGACTCATCTCATTCCCAACCAGCAGAAGCCCACTGATGGACTCCTCAGGATGACAGGCCAAGGGGAAGAGGAACTAGCTGCTTTGTCTCTACCATCTCTGCCAGCTTCACCTCTTTCTGCCCTATGAGAAGCAGCAAGGCTTCGTTGCCCTCTTTTCCTCTTTCCTAAAAGATAATAGGGGTTTCAATTAATCCCCGAAAGCAGAGAAAAGTAGTAGCAGCCCCTCAGTTAGCTGATACTCTGAAATGTCAGAATAGTCCTCTTTGTTTGGGGGAAGCAAGAGTCACAACCCCAATTTAGAGGGCCTTCTGCAGGACAAGCTAGGTCCTAGCCACAGAAGCAGTGGGCAGGGTGAGGATGCCAGGTGCAGCCAGGCTGAGGTGATATGTGGTCAGAAGCTACAGCTTGGAAGTGTCATCAAGGTTATCTGGCAGCAAGTTTCTGGCCAGCAACTGGGATGAACAAGGTCAAGGTTCTGTGCCCTGGGGAAATGGTCAGTAAGAACCAGGTACGAGATTGGGGCTCTTAGATTTCAGTGTCACTAGGGTACTAAAATGGAAATTGGGAAACCTATTCATAAATCCCATGGATTGGGAATAAGAGTGTCTGGGTGCTCACTGCAGACACACCCACCCTATATTGTGCTACAAAACAAGTCAAATTCCAGACCATAGCTACAAGTGTGGAGCTCCTACACTGTACTCTGCCTTCATTAGGAGCAGTTTAGTACCTGGGTGGGACAAAGTCTACAGGAAAGGGACCTTAGTGCTTGCAGCTGCCAAGGGCTTGGGAAATCTAGGGATGACTGGGTGAACTGAAAAGTCAAGAGAAAAGTCACACTGGAGGATCCCAGGGAAAGAGATGGCCTTACCCGGTCACAAGGGTTTCCACTACTTCTGAGCCAATTTCTGGCAGAAACTCACCAGATGGAAAGAGCATGGGGAGGATGAGATAGACCATCTGGCTTCATGAAGCTGGAGCAGCTGTGCTGACGAAGTCAGGGCAGATAACCAGGGGAGAGCAGAACCAGATGCCATGGGAAAGCAGCAGGACCAGAGCTTGGCTACCCAACACAGTGGCCAGCCACATGTGGCTCCACAAATGTAAATTAAAATTAATCTAAATGAATAAAATAGAAAAATCAAGTCCTCAGTACATAAGCCACATTTCAAGTGTTCAACAGCCACACGAGGCCAGTGGCTACATCATACAAGGTGCATATAGGATATCTTTATTGTTGCAGAATGTTCTATGAGATAGTGCTGCTCTAGGGATTTCATTTCATCCCTTTGGTTTGAAATCCTTTTGGTCCTAATTTGTCTTGAAACATGAAAGGGAATTCCAAGGCTCGAGTTGCTTCTATTCAAGAAAGCTGGAGTCAGGATAGCCAACAAGTGTCTTCACTTTGGTTCCACTGCCCTCTGGACTTTTCTCAGGCTAGGAGCTGTCAAGGGCAAATCTCCTCTGGTGTCCTCCCATCCAGGAGGTAGTAAAGGCAATGAGCACAGGCACTCCTTGTGCAGGTAATAGCCCAATAGGATGCCTCCAGCCAAGGCAGATGAGATGAGTCTCAGAAATAGCAATCCTTGCTTCTCCACCCCTCCAAGGCCCACAAGAGAGCCTAAGGGAAAGGGCGTAGGTAGGAACCTTCCATTTGGAGTGAGCTCCTGCCTTCCATGGAAGATCAACTTCTGCTAAGAAGGAGAAGCATGTAGCCCCACCACTAGTTCATTGTCAACTATGCTCTTCTTCTGTTGTCTTTGCTGACAAATTGTCAACAGCAAATTCCAGGCCACTAAGTGATATCATCTTGCCTTCTAGTATCCAGACCTGAGAGCTGAGAGAGGAGTATCTGTGGTCATACTACGTCCTCAACCAGGTTCCTGCACTCTCCCTCCATGGTGTCATCAGAGCAGCTAAAATGGGCAGAAATCTTGGGGCTATGCAGGATCAACCTACTGGCCTACAGTATCTGCTGTGTGGCTCCCTTTTCTCCTCCCCTTCTCACTTTGGGAAAGGTCAGTTTGGGAATTGGGATTGTCTTGAAGTATGGTTTACCTTGAGGGGGAAATGAGATCTTAATAATATGAAGTTTTCCAATTCATTGAACATATCTCTCCAGCTTTGTTTTTTCATTTGCTCTCTGTACAATTTTATGGTTTTCTCTGTAGAGATTTTTGTGAGATTTATTCCTCAACCCTGGCTACTTTTCAGTGCACATGATGAAAGGTATCTTAAAAGTTTTTTTCTGTCTTTGTTGATAAATATCAGCTCAGGATAGGAGGACAATCTAGCTATTTAATTACCTTGAGGCCATTCAAATCCAACCTTTTTCACGCTGACCAGCTTGGTCTTTCATAATCATGTAGGGTCCAGGTTCTATCCAGATATCTCCAGCTAGTTGTCTTCTACTTCTAGGGAAAGAATTTCTTCTGGATTGCTATTAGGCATTCAAATCAATACTATTATTATCCATCCCACTTTCTTCAGACCATCCCCACAGACTCCTAACATTTTCTGGGAGTTTGAATTTTTCTAAAGTAGTGTATATTCATCTTCAAGTTTTTTTGTGTGAATTTTTGTGTGTGGATGAAGTATGGATTTAAGGAGCTTGGCAATTGGAGTTAAAGCAGGGATTTACTTGAGTAAATTCATTTTCCAAAGAGTGGTGAAGAGAACATGTAGAAATGAAGAAACTGGGAACATCATTCACTATGAAGACAATACAAGAAGGAAGTAAGAGTGCAAACTGCCCAACCAACAGATCTGGCCCCCAACCAGACATAAAGTCAGAAAGGATAGCAAAGAAAATCCAAGAATACACCCCTACGATAATTTATCTCTATGATTAATGTCAACTGTAATAGTTTGGATATTGAAAGTCCCTTAAAGATCCATATGTTTAACACTTAGTCCCCAGGGTGGCACTATTTGGAGGTAGTGCAATCTCTAGGAGATGGGGTCTAGTGGGAGATCCTTAGGTTGAAGGGTTGTGTCCTTGAAGGGGACTATGGGAGTCTAAGCTGTCCTCTCCTTGCATTCTGGCTGTAGATGTGACTATTTTGCTTCTACATGTGCTCCTGCCACAATATGTGACCATCCACCACCCTCGCCAGATGCAGGCACCATGTTTAAACATCCAAAACTATGAACTAAACAATCCCTTTGAGAGAGAGATAGAGAGAAAGAGAGAGAGATATGGGGAGAGAAAGAGAGAGAAAGGGAAAGAGAGAATCAATTTTATTTAGTTTTTCATCTGGTTTTCTTTGCTCTGACACTTAGTTGCATATGTGGTGCTGGGGTTTGAACCTGGGTCTTCATGCATGCTGGGAAAGCATGATACCACTGAGCCACTGCTCCAGCCCACTTTTCTCTTTATAATTTAGTTGCTTCAGATAGTGTTGTAAAGTTAACAGATCAATCTTCTACACTCTTATTGCTTAATTGTCCTTTTACAGTAAATGTTTGAAAACATCCACTCACTTGTATGCTGTATCAACAATCATGCATATGAAATAAAAAGTTCAGAATAGAATTCTACTTAATGGTGGAATATTAAAGTTGTTATGCATTTCAGGTGACTGTTAGCAGCCACTGTTCTTAAGCAAGATCCAGATAGACAATAATATCAAAATTTCAAGAGGCTTCTGTTTTGGTTTTCTTCTTGAAAACTTAGGATACTCTTCTTGGAATATATTCCTTAAGGATCCTGTGAAGAGCCAGAGGCCTGAAACTCTCCAATCCCCCTCCCACCTGGTCAACCTTTTCTGCTTAGTCAGAGCCAGTGGTCTTTGTCCCTCTCTTGTCACAAGTCCCTTTAGGGGAATTTATAGAAAAAAAATCCATTCTCCTTCCTTCCTGTACTGGAGATTGAATCCAGAGCCTCACATATGCTAGGCAAGCACTGAGCTACCTCAGGCTCCCAAATAGCTGGGATTACAGGCATATATCATTGTGCCAGGATCCCTTCTCTTTACACCACAGACTGACCTGAAACTCAAATGGCCCCAAGATGGTTGTCTTCCTTTTCTGGGAATAGTGTCTCATATTTTCCCATGTATTTTCATGATAGAAAACCAGGGATTGAGGAAACTAGGAGGCACTTCATAATTTAGGTTCCCCCAACTGGTTACTTCCAGGAACTTGACTTGTTCCTTGATCTGCAGCACTTACACAGAGCATCTTTCAGGCTGAGACCTATGCAGGTGTCAATTTCATGTGTTTCCTAGGGCAGGTTACCCAATCCATTGCCTTGCTCATGAGACGTGATTCAGAAAGTCCATTGCAGGGCTCTGCAGACTTCCTCAGACATCATCAGGAACACATCTGAGTCAACTCTGGGATGACTCAGGCTTTGAAATATTTAAACCATATGTCTCATGACACTAGATGAAAATGATGCCAATTTCCCTACTGAGAGGCTGTCATCTGAGACTGAAGCTCAGCTTGGCAGTGATCTTGTATCCCAGTCTTACCCGGTCATGCTGCTGTGGTGGTGGACCTGTCAGTATTCCTGAGCCCTGGAGCTTGGAATGGGCCACATGTGGACAGAATGCTGTGGGCTCCACAGAGGATGACCATGGTAATTTGGTGGTTATTTATAGGTGGGACTGAACTTGGAAGGAAAAGTGGTAGAGAATATATTTACTTCTCTGAAAGAGATAGGGAAACACCATTACTATTACCAAATGATGTGCATTAGGAGTCCTGTTCTCTGAAGATTAGCCAAGATCCCTCATTCTCTGAGAGGAAGAGTCAGCATTGTAATAATGTTGTCCGTCTTATTTTTTTTAAGTGCCACAAAGACGGTTTCCTTCTTTCTGAAAAGTACCCAGCAGAGCACTTGACATGGAAAAAGGCTTGCTAACAGCTTGGTGTGGTAGAAAACACAGCAACTACAGTCAGTGGTGCTAGACGCCAATAACAATTTTGCCACTTACTAGTGGTCTAACTGATATTGGGCACATTGATTCTCTCCTCCCTATTTTGGGGGCTTTGATAGTTATTTTATGGGGATGTTTTGAGGCCTACAAACAATGATGTGTATGTAGCACATGACACATTATCAAAAAATGTTAGGTGACTACTAATTCAAAGAAGGCTATAGATATCTTGTTAATGAACATACATACAGTCACGGAGAAGGGCCCCCATGCACAATTAATTCTGGAAGGAGTAAAAATTTGAATAAACATAGAAGATACAGTCAGCAGGGATTCATTCTTTTTGATTGGTGTTGCATTAGGAAAACTAGTGAAGAGGCAAAGAGAAAGCTCAGAAAGCTGGAAAAATTGTCTCAAGTCTAACTGTAATTTTCTAACCTTTCTTCCTCATCACTCTCCAAAACGTGTTGCAATGGCCATGAAGACCCTTGAGCTGCTGTCTGAGCCACCTCAGAAGTAGCTGCCCATGTTGTGAATCCAAAGCCAGTGAATGCCTGTGATTCTGACCTGTCTACAGAGACCAAAGATGGTAGATACTGTTCACATCAGCCTGCACTTGTATCTTCCAGGACAATGGGGATGGTGCTGGCTAGGAAGGGCACAGATAAACCAAAATGGCAGATAATCCAATCTTGCCTACCATGTCCATTCAGCCAGTTATTCTAACTTTCTATCCCTTTCAAGGAGCCGCCTCCAAGAGCAACACAGAGAAATTTACAGGTCATTACTCCTTCTGTGCTGGAGGGTATAAAGCAGCAAAGGTGTAGCCTCTGAGGGAGGGAACAGGAGTTGTCTGTAGACTGGAGCTCTGACCCCCGAACAAATGCAACCCTGGTTGAATTTTTCACATGAGGTTGGTTTGCATGGCCAATTACATGGGAGGAGGGTAGAATAGAAGCTTGAGCAGATCTGGTGGGCTGAGCTCAGAGAGGTTTGGTTTGCCAGTCTGTGAGAAATTGGGGAAAGGCCATGGATCAGTTCATGGAAGAATCTGCTTCCCATGAGTCCCAGGCATGAGCTGAGATCCTGTTTCAAGGGATTGGCCTCATTCTACTCTTGGCAGGTATAGGAGTTGGGACACTTATTGGAGAAGAGGTGGTTCTTCACTAATAATTTCTGCCCCTCCCTCTCCTGTAAGTATATGCACTCCCATACCCCCTTTTTCCCTCTCTCTGAAGTCTGTCAACCAGCCTTTTCTCAGAGGCCTACCTTGGGTTTGAAGGCAATGAGCTTCAGGATCATCTCCACAGTGAAGAGGCCAGTGAAGAGCATATTGAGGATATTCATGGCGATTTTGAACAGGCAGCTCTGGCCATAGTGCTGAGTGAAGAGAAGGAGGGAGAAACCAGGAACATGAGGTAGGGATACCCCGACTCCTCATCACCTTCATCCAGACTTCCTAGAACCCTAATCTCAACAGAAGTCTTCCTTGAGCCAGCCTGCCAGAAGGCCTTCCACCTCTCCTTGGGCAGCTAGGTGGACTCAACAGAGACTGTAAAATTCTTCTCTATCATTTTTCTCTGAAAATAGGGGTTGGCAGAGTTCTGTGTCCATTTGGATTGGGTGTGATTTGGGGGCTTCCGAAATCAAGAGCCCTGGCAGAAGCTAACCTCCTTGCAGACAGGTGGGTGTAGAGTCCAACACCACACCCATGCTTTACTGACACCAAAGACTGCTTCAAGTTCCCTTTCTTGGTTCTTCATTTCCTTCATTCTCTTAACTTTATCAACCTAGGATCTCATGGATTCTTTCATAAGGTCCTTAGAAGGGAGGTCATCCTTGGGAAGGGACACTTGTCCATTTCCAGCTGAGAGAAAAGAATAGTTCGGCTCTTTCTCTCTCCCTTGGATATCAGGAAGGTGGTGACCAATTAGAAGGTATGCAACTCTTTCACACTTTATATCCTCTCATAGCATTCTCCCTGTGCAGGGACTGTGGGACCAGGTTCCCCTTTGGACTGACCTGCATGGCCAAGCAGATGGTGTTCAGCAGGATGAGGACGAACATCAGGTACTCAAAGTAGGTAGAGTTGACCACATACCACACTTTGTACTGGTTCTGGTTCTTGGGGATGTACCTCCGCAGAGGACGGGCCTTGAGAGCATATTCCACACACTGTCGCTGGGAGGGAGCAGAGGGAGGAGTAGGATGGGAGTGGGGAGAGAATAGGGTTAGTTACCTGGATGATCTGGGGGTGATGGCAGAAGAGGGTGGGATGTACATGAAACTATACACTCTGGGGGTGGGGTTCTCTGAAAGTTAAGGAAATAATCTATTGCTCTAGCTTACTTACAGATTTCAGATATAATTTGGGAAATGTTTTTATTGTCCATCACTTCTCTAACCAAAGAGAGAGTCCCTTCTTGTCAGGTCTATCTAGATCCAAGCAAAGAGCACGCATCTCCTCTTTTTTGACCTGGTAATGGCTGGTGTACTGCTTGGCAGCTGCTGGCACTTAATAAACACTTACTGATTGACTCATTCTTGGTCTTCTCCTTAGTTATTTTCCACACCACAGATTCTCCTTGGGAGCTTCTTGCTTCCACTTTTCTTTCCTATCCTAAATCCATCTTCCAGTATCCACAAGATCAGAAGACATAGTTCACTGATAGGGGAGAGATTCTAGGCTAACTAGATTCTTGGGATTCCAGCAAAGATAAGTTCACTCTTCTACACGGTAACCAAATTCTGAAATCAGGAATCAGGAATTCACTCCAACCTTTTTAAAACTCAGCTGCCATATCCAGTCTCTATGCCTTATGATTTTACTTCCTTCTACTCATCCCATGTCTACTTTCATTAATCTAATACTAGGTCAGGGTCTAAGCCTCTCTCATCTATGTTTTCTAATTGGCCTCCCTCTTTCCTGTTTTCCTTTCAATCCAAAGTCCACATAGTTTCCAGAATGATGAGTCTAAACCTAAAACGTAGACATGGAAACCTGTGAGGGTCCAGCTCTCCTTATTTGAATAGAGCTGAGCACACTGTGATTTTCCTTCCCATAAACAAAGATAGGGATGTACTTCCACGCTGTTGTTCCCCACTGGGAACATGGTGGGGAGCTGACCCTGTTGGCCATAACTACTTCCCACCCGAACAGCTTCATTACTCACCTACAGAGCTGCCAGCTCTTTCTCACTGGCTAACAGAACACATTTCAGTACTTGGCATCACCATCTCACTCCCACATAAGCCTGTTTCCCATCCCCACCTCCTGTATAGCCCTCTGTGTTTCATAAGGAACCATATAAGAGTGGTTTCCTAAAACTGTTCTCTTGACCACCCCAATAGCTCTCACTGCTTCATTGTTTTAGTTTATCCCCTCTCTTATCAATGGGTACCCACCTGGGTACTTTCCAACTTGTCCACTTCTAGATAGGGCCTATGCTTTTTCCCCCCACAGGGCTTAACATATATTTGTTGGCTACATACATCTGCCAGATCTGAGATGTGCAGGGGTTTACATTCCCTTTGCACACACCCTTCAAGAAGATGGAAAGCCCCGTTGTGCTGGCTGAATTTTTTTTCAGATCTGTAATTTGCCGGTATCTACATTCATTTTGCAAGAAGACCAAGAGCCCTGTTCTGGTTGAGGAGAGGATGGAGGACTTTGGTATCCATATAGATCTCTCTCTGGACTCTCGCTTCTCTTCTGGGCAGGCCACAAGCTGCCCATTGCTGCCATTCCTCACGTGGGCCCTGCTCCCTCCTCCCCTTCCTCCTCTCCTTCCTTGAAAGCTACCTGGTTCTTGTCCAGCTCACAGTTCTTGTACTCTTGCTCCCCCTGCTCCTGGAAGGTGACGATGACGAAACCCACGAAGATGTTCATCATGAAGAAGGCAATAATGATGATGTAGATGATGAAAAAGATAGAAATCTCCACGCGGTAGTTGTAGATGGGGCCCTTGTCTTCCGTGTGGGAGTCGATGGAGCGGTACAGCAGCCTGCAGGAGGAGACAGGCCCCACAGAGGGAACTGGAGAAGCAGTGTCATCTCTGTGGAATGATGGCACTGCAGCTCCTAGGGATTCCTAAGATCAAGGGGAATAGCTCCAGGATGGGAGCCAGAGGGTCTGGACTCAAGACTCATTTCTACCACTTCCTGGTCATGTAAATTTGAGTAAATCATGTAATCTCTTTGAGACTCAGATTGTTCATCTGTAAAATGGAGACATTAATTCCCAACTTTCCTAACTTATAGGGTAGGTGACGTAATGTATATGAAGGTGTTTTGAAATATCAAGAACTATTTAAATGTAACATGAGTCATGGACATTGATTTCAAAATGAGAAATATTGGTAAATATTGAAACACCTTTGCAAACTGGCATGGACTCAGAGGACATTACAGTGAACACAAAATAAATCAGAAAGAAAATATCCATTTAGGCAAAAATACTAATATGACCCATGCTTCAGATCATCCACAATGATTTAGTTTTGTACTTAAGTGGTTTATACATGCATGCCATTCATCTGGACCCGGGCTATATGCCCCATTAAGTTTGTTATTCTTTGTGCACAGGGATTATCTCCTTCCTTTCCTTTATAATCCTGTAAGTACTTGGTTATTCTCTAGGTCTCACCAATATTTTGTCATATAATAATGGTGACTCTCATCCGAGACCCATGCACCACTGGATTAGGGGGGATGCAGACATCTGTACAAAGACGTATGGAGCACCTGATGGACAGGCTGCCTGCCAAGGGTGATGCAGAATGAAAGGCCAGAAGGTTGGTCTAGTTGTGAAATTGCTGCCTCTGCAGAGGGACTAGGACCCAGGCTTTCATGTCCTTTTTACTTTCCAATGTAAATGTCAACAAGGCCATCCTCTAAGGAGACTGGGTAGATCTTAATAAAACAGAGGCATCTCAGCAACATGTACCCATATTGAGGGCGGGTTGGGAATAATAATGTGGAACTCCATGGTGATCAAAGGGACCATACTTGGAGAAACTCTCCCCACACCTCAGGGTAATGATAGATACCCCTGACATTGTGGCACAGGCCAAGGTTGGGAAAGGGAGCTATAAAAATATTCCTTTTGGGTTGGAGTTTCTAAAATTTTGATATCTTGGGTTGGGGCTGTAGCTCAGTGGTACAGTGCTTGCTTAGCATTTGCAAAGCCCTGGGTTTGATCCCCAGAAGCATGAAATAAATAAAATAAAATAAAATATTGACATTTTCTAGAAGAGTCTATGTTTCAGCATTAACTATGGCCTAGAGATTGTTCTAGAAACATACATATTTCAGGAGGAGGACACAAGCATGATTCTGGGAAGGAAAGAGGGACATTAACAAAACTGGGGCAATGATGGGTGGACAGTCAGTGGGTTGGGTCTCCAGTGTCAGGGCAGATGGGCCTTGGTTTGCATACTCACTCTGGCCACCCCTCAAAGGTTGAGACAGTGAAGAGCGCCATCATGGCTGCCAGGACATTATCAAAGTCAAACTTGCTGTTCTCCCAGCTGCGGGGCTGGATGATGGGGTGGTCGACTTCCCCGTCTTTGTAGGTGATGTAGTTACCCCTGAGAGAGGAGAAGAAAAAATAATTGTGAATTCTCCCATCGCCTTTCACACTTGACCTATTGCCAATATTACTCCTGGCATGCTGGATGGGATGGAACTGTCTAGAATAAAACCACACATTTTTAGCCATTGGGAAGAACTTCATTGGGTAGAACCCTCAGGAATAGATAATGTCACATGTCACATCAGAGATCAGACTATATATGGGTAATAGCCCAGATGTCCCTCCTCTGGGACCAAGTCCCCAACCTTCGGGAGTTAAGCCCTCCAAGCCTATACTCACTTGCATTCTGCCTCAGTCTGTTTGGAGCTATCTGAACAGGTGTAGAGCTTTCCCTGCAAGGCAAAAGAACAAAGTGATTAGAGATGTTCCTTAATCAATGAATCTATCACAAAACGATTAATGAGACTCTGTATTGCCTAGCGCTGAGCTAGGGATTGTGGGATTAAAAAGTACAAGCCAAATGGAATCCAGATGGGGCAGATGGGACTCACATGCAAGAAGCAGCCAGAGAATAAAGATGCTCAGTGCGGCAAGTACCGTTGGAATTCAGATCCATGAAAGCTGAACTCTCTAGGAAGGGCTTGAGAGGAAGGAAGAGGTGGAGCTGGCCTTGGAAGAAGGCGCTAGATGGGAGAACGCTGTGGAAGTTTGTGTGGTGGGTGGGAAAGGGTGGGGGAGAATGCTTCCTGTGGGAGAAGTGCAGAACTAAGGATGAAGGAAGAGAAGAGAAGACACCACAGAGGACCCTGGCCTTGAGGCAGTGGGGAAGGATGGACGTGAGCCTGTTGATAATAAGGAACTGCTGTGCAGTCTCGAGAAAGTGCCCGACAGAGTTTCCAGATAGTGAAAGTCCCTCCTCATTTCTGGCTAGAAAGAAGGGCTGTGAATGAAAGGATCAGCAGAGCTGAGTGGGCAGGAGACCTCCTTCTGGTTCCTCCCTCCTCTGGTCCTGGAGGTTTGAGTGGGGCTGCGGTTGGGGATCACATTCCCCCCGGGCCTGACCTGGGCTGCTGTCCTCCTTTTGTTGCATTCACTGGTTCCCTTTACTGGGCATGCTGGTGGGTAGGGAAGGAGGCAGGACAGATCAGAACCAAAACTTTACCTTGAAGAGCTGGACCCCAATGCAGGCGAACATGAACTGCAGTAGTGTGGTGACAATGACAATGTTCCCAATGGTCCGGATGGCGACAAACACACACTGAACCACGTGCTGCAGTGGGAAGAGGAGCAGGGGGAAGGGGACATGGTTTCAGGAGACTCCTGCAGCCTGAGCTTCCTCCAGCCCAACCATGAGCCGCTCCAGGGAGGTAGCAAAAGCAGTCCCTCCTCTACAAGTGGGAGAAACCAGGCTCAGAGACGCAAAGCAACCCTCCCAGGGTCACATGGTGGGGAGGTATTAGAATCCAATGGAGTGCAAAGCCCCCTGGGGACTTCCTTTCTAGGTGACTCCAGGGGTACAAGCCCTACAAGTCTCTTGTTTCATACTGGTAGGGGCATACAGGGACCTCATTACCAGCCAGGGGTCCTGGATTTGTGTTACCCTTCACAAACGTTTGCTTAGGAACTCCGGTTCTAAATGGTTGCGTCTGTTACCATTTCATTCCTCATCGAAAATAGCATTTGAAGTGGGACCAGTATCTAGGGTCTAACACGGGGATACTCAGCTTGATCATCTTCTCCTCCTTCTGTCCCACCCCTCACCTCAACTGAGCTTCTACCAACCAACGGGTCCATCGATGCTTCTTAGGTTGAAGGGTCCCCACCTAGGTTCATGAAGGCTCCCCAGCCAGATCCATCCATCTCACCTTTAGCCCCTTGGCTCTGTTGATGGCCCTCAGAGGCCTGAGTACCCGTAGAACTCGCAATATCTTCACAACATTGATTGCGCTAGACCTGGAAGGAAAACAGGGCAGGTGGTAAAGTTTCCCATGCTTCTGATGCTGCAGGCAATGACATGGATAGATGGTGTCCTCATAGGCTGATCCCAGACTCAAACTCAAAATGTGGAGTCCATCTGGGGTACTTTTTACTTCTCTCACCTCTAAGAGCTGGGGGCTTGCTGTTGACTCTGGGACTTTCCTGTTGATGAATAAATAAATAACAGGAAAAGTAGCCTGGGAGTATAGTCCTGGGTTTGATCTCTGGCATGGGGGACACCACAGAAAGAATTTGGCATCAGTCATTAGCAATATATTGCGCAGTTCAGGGGGGCATACTGAATTCAAGCCCCACTGCTGCCAACTGCCAGCCAAGCCACCTGAAGTCACATTCCCTAACTTTGCTGAGCCCTGGTTTGTCATCTGAAAAATGGGGCAGTGATTGGCTCATAAGGTTGTTGCAGGGATTAAATGAGAATTTTATGTGCATCATCTAGTAATGTGCTTGGCACTTACTAGGAACTAAACAAATGGTAGCTTTTATTACCATGCCTGCTAAAGACATCATTATATGTAAAGAAAGACAACAACGGTAGGACTTCAAGTCTTCTAGTTAGAGGTGGTGGGTGTGGAGAGGGGATATTTTGGGCATAAATCTCCACACACATAACCCAGGTAGTCATATACTATGTATATACGTAAGTCCCATTCTGGTTTCTTGTGCAACTTCAAGAAAGAATGGCTTCTACATGCATGGGATACCAAGGCCAAGTCAGAGATGTAGGGAGCATCAGACTTCTGCCACTCTGGTGGGAAGGAGGCAGGAGGGGCAGGTCCCCCAACAGGTCCCCCAGCAAGATGTCTGGAAGATTTCCAGTTATCCACCTAACCCAGGTAGAGGCTTTGAACCACAGCAGCTGCTGAGGAACTCTGAAGAATGCCCCAAACCTCACTTGCTAACTTTGTTTTTTCAGGACTGAGGACCAAACTCGGGGCTTTGCACGTGCTAGGCAAGGGCTGAGCTAAATCCCCAACCCCACTTGCTAACTTTTTGATGCAAATATCTTCTTAACCATTAGGAGAGGAGGCCTCAAACCTCCCTTGGACACTAAAAAGTCTATGACACATTGGCAAATGCTAGTTTTTATTCTTCATGGTTCAGGACGATGTGCATAAGATCTACAGAAAGATCCAATTTCTTTGGTTCATGGGCCTTTTATTCCTAGATTCAAAGGGCATTCATATCTATCACTGTATCTTTTCCCCGAGCATCTCTGAGAGGGAGTCAGTTTGTACTGAATCAAAATGGAAAGGATTTAAAGGTCAAATAGGGAAAAAATAGACTAAAAGGAGAAATTCTTGGTTCAAGGTGAAATAATGATTTAATGGCAGTGCTGGGGTTAGAATCTAAACCTACATGCTCCCAGGCAGAAAATTTTGAGTAATATAATTGATATCATAGAAAAGGGTCTCACTTCCATCCTATCCTAGAGCTGACCACAAAACAACCTTGGGAAGGGAGACACAGGACCCTGGGACTTAGACTTTTCTCTGCCATTGGTATGACCTGGAGTAAGTCTCCTGATATCCTGAATGTCAAATTTCCCATCTATAAGTTGATAATAACAGCACTTGCCCTGCCTACCTCATGGGATGTTTTTGGGTTTTTTTGTTTTTTGTTGTGTTTTGTTTTTGTGAGGGCTGGATATGTGAAAGTGCTTTGAAAGTTACAGTGCAGGATTAATGTTCTCAGCTGTTAGAATGTGGCAGAAACCTGTCATCAGATCTTTTCAGACTTGAGAAAGGTTTGCAAACTTGACTGTATAGGGAAATCACCTGGGGACCTTTTAAAATACCTAACACTCAGACTGCATCCCAGTCCAATAAAAGAAAAATATCTGAGGGTGGGATCCGGGCAAATGTCATTTTTAAAAGTTTCCCAGGTGATTCCTCTGTGCAGTTAAGATCAAGAATCAGTAATTTATTTTTGTCTGTCTCTGTTCATCACACATGTATCAGGTTCTTTGAGTGAAGAGAGAGGTGAGAGAAAGGGAGGACGGATGGTCCAGAAGGTCAGGACAGGTTATGGCAATGGCAGGCTCATGGCAGCTAAAGGACAGCCAAGAGTCCTGGGCACACAACGGAGGAGGTACAAAAGTACTGGGGATACCTGTTTCTTTATAATGGGGCATGGCCCTATGCACCATGGCAAAATCTAGACATTTAAACATATTCCTGAAGTTCAACATACCCTCAAGTATCATACCATTGAGGATATGAACACGAGAAATCAAAGCCACCATGTTGTATGATTTCAGAGGCCCTGTACTGTTACATCATAGTCACCGTGGTGGCTCTGTGGTTCTCCAGAGTTTGGTTGTCCTTTCTTACACACATTCCAAGATGCATGCCCTCATCTTGGGCTAAGGGAGCCCTACTCACTGAATGCCAAAGGAGATGAGGGACACGCTGACCACTAACAGGTCCAAGATGTTGAAGTAGTTCCGGCAGAAAGAGCCCTTGTGTAGGAAAGCCCCATAAGCGGTCATCTGCAGGAAGGGACAGAGAAACAGGTGTGTGAGTGACCCCAGCCCAAGTTCCACAGACCACCCACACCCCTCACCACCCTTTCCTCCCATGGCATATCCCTTGGGAAGGTCCCAAGCCCTGTCCAAGGGAAAGAGGAAGAACTGAGGAAGGAAATATGGTGGCCAGAAAAGGGCTCTGCAAACATTCACTTCACCATCAAAGGATCCCCCAGCTCAGGATGTTAAGTGGCTCCTACTTCTACCAGACAACATCAAACTCTTCAATACTGTACTCAAAGCTCTTTCAAATGGCCCACCACCACTCTCTAATTTTCTTCTCCTTCAATGAGAGTCCTTAGGTCCCTTTACTGATGCAGTTTAGGCAAGGTTTGCCCTGAATGCACATTTCCCAACTTTCTTTCTAAATGCTCTTACCCTAGGGCCAGCTGGAATACTAAGCATCTGTGAGCACGTCCAGAAGGGTGACTAACTGTCCTGATTTGCCTGGGACTTAATCATATCACGAAAAATCCTGCATCCTGGAAAAACACCCCAGCTGTAGGCAGACTGGGACCATTGATCACCCTAGTGCCCAGTTAAAAGTTCTACCAATAACCCTGGCAATTAGCATCCCTCTACTCCCTGGCCTCCAACAGTGCTTAGGATCTGTATCAAACGTTCTAAGCCCTATTTTCTTGTTTTCCTTCTAGACAGAATCTGGAGTGCTTTAAGGAAGGGCATGAACCATGTGTTCTGAGGGGGTAACGAGGGACATGGTGAAGAATGCAAGCTCTGGAGCCACCAGCTGGTCTGAATCATTCCTCCTGAATTTTACTTGTGTGTCCCCCGAACAAGATTATCAACTTCATCTAAAAGTGGAGATGATGATAATATCAACCCTGTTGGGTTGTCAGCAGCAGTTGAGCAAATATACAAAAAGCACCTAGAAAAATCTATTGCAGATGCAGAAAGTATCACCTGTCATTCTATCTTGGATTTGAATTCTGGATTCTTCCTGTATGAGGGAAGTTAGGGTTCCTCATCTATAAAGCAGGGATACAATTCCCTTGTCTTTGTGAGGTTCATACAGGAAAACAAGGCAGGCCTTTGAACACTTTGAGAAAGAGAACACATGAAATACTGATTATTGTTGCAGGATTTGGGTATGATCAGCTCCCTCGGTGCTGGTAGAAAGCTATTCACTGTAGGTGCTCAACCAACAGCTTTTATCATTTTGCTGACTTGAATTAAGGGCTCATGGACATCCAGGACAACGGCTGTAAAAGGCCACGGGCCATGAAGCATCAGCCAAAGGGAAAAATTTGGAGCTGATGGTAGAGAGGCCGAGAGCAGCTCCTTGGTCATCTGGGGTCTGGTTTATCTCTTTGGAATCAGAGCATGCCCAGGGTGGTGTGTCTACAGAGCAATTCAAAAGCAAACACAGGGGGAAATTGGCAAAAATAGCTCTTGCAACCTAATTCTTTCTATTTATCTCCTGCAGCAGGGGATCACAGGGGATTTGGGCACCTGTGTTCTGCAAGTTTTTGGAAGTGGGGAGATTACATAAAATGTTGCAGGGGAAAGTAGTTGCCCATCTCTCCTGAAAGCCCACCATCTGGAAGGCTGCCCTGTGTCCTGGTGAAGATCTGGGACCCCAGACACTGGACTCGGGTGGCTCCTACAGTTCATGTTCACCGAAGAGTCACCTGTACCTGCAGAAGGCTGATAACCCTCCCAAGCCACCTCATTTTTAGTCTTAGAGAGGTGATGTCACTGGTCCCTCCTTGCTCTGGTAGATCTTCTGAGGCTGCTGCTGAGTTCCACCAGAGCCCTCTGTAGGTGGGGAGAAGCATTCCTTAGCTGGTGGGCAATAGGGCTTAGAGTGCCAACTTCTGACCTTCAGCTTTGTGCTTCTGTTTGGTCAGGGGACCACAGAAGGAGACCAGCCCTTTGGAAAGTACGTACGTGCATATAGGTTAAGGGCCAGAGGGAGAGTGGCTGTGGGACAAAAGACAAGTGGGTCCTAGAGAACATTTATCTGAAAGCTACAAGTGGCGTTCAGGGCATCAGAAAAAAGCCAGGTTCAGGGACCAGGGTGAACTGTCCTACCCAGCTTGCCACCCGGATTGCCACCAGCTTGCTACCCGGATTGCCACCCACCTAGTCCCTGGTTCTGAAGAGTTCTAGTCATTAACCAGGAAAGGCCCACTGCCTTTCCATCCTGGGGTGGGAAAGGGGACAGGGTGTAAGCTCACTAACTCTCTGAGCCGGAAGGGTGGCATTGCCTTCTCCAGCCACAGGCGATCGCCACCTCTCTAGGCAGGCCTTCTAGTAACTAAAAGCACCTTCATTTTTCTCATCGCCATGCATTGGTTCTGAATCTACTTTCTCTCTCTTCTGTGTGACGATCCTTTGCATTATTAAGACAGCTGGTGTGGCCCTGCATGCATTTTTCTTTTCAAACCCAAATCGTCCTAGGTCTTCCCATAATTCCTTGGAATAAATGAGCCTTGTTGACAGCCTGTGGCTGGGCACGATGCTGGGCCTTCAGGCTGGGCAGAGGGACCCAGTGGGAAGGAAGTGCAGGAAGTGTACTTGGTACTGGTGTTGATATTTGGAAGCAGTGAGCACAAAAGAGACCAGAAGAGGAAGACGGAGGAAGGGGAAAGGACGGGCTTTGCCATGACAACGCTTGCAGAGAGACTTTCACTTCTGCTTGTATGGCAACCTCGAAGGAGAAATGGCACCATTGAAATCCACAAGGGAAGCTCTGTTGTGGGGGGAGTCGCTGTGAGAATGGGGGCCGTGGGGATTTTCTCATCCCAGGAAACAACACTGGGTGTGTGTGTGTGCCTCTTTGTGTCTGGAGACCAGGAAAAAAATCAACTCTCTGCGGAAAAGAGGTTCCCAGCAGTATGTCTTAATGCTGCCCTTCAACTCTTGGTTCCAACTCCCTAATTCCAGGAACTGGGGCCTGGCCAGGCCTACTCTCCCTGAGCAGGAGAGAAAACCGAGCAACACTCTTGGTGA
Organism: Aplodontia rufa; assembly: GCA_004027875.1. Lineage (NCBI taxonomy): Eukaryota > Metazoa > Chordata > Mammalia > Rodentia > Aplodontiidae > Aplodontia > Aplodontia rufa. The sequence continues at coordinate 12,151 of PVKS010012096.1, read as the reverse complement.
GCAACAGAAACTAGGTAGATGTCTGCACCACTGGGCCACTGGGGGACAAGGGCATCAGGGCAGGCACACAACAACCACCTCACTCAAATGGTACCAGGATGTGACAAGATGTCATGCCTGTCAAGAGGTTGTGCTGCGGTGGAGTTTCATCAGGAAGGGAGGGGCCTGCAGCTAACAGAGGCACGTTGTTGGGGGTGGACATCAGCTGTGTCAGCTGCAGTGATGGATGGGAAGGGGGCCTGAGCTCCTTTGGAGGGGGTGCCTCAGGTCAGTCTCCCAGGAAGAAGATGCTCTAGCCAAGCTCGGAACCCATAGCCCTTCTGTCTGGGGTGAGGTAAAATCAACCCCTTTCTCAGAGAGAAGCACATCTTACCCATGGTCTCAGAACTCACACCCTGTATCCCAGGGGAACCCGCTTGGTGAGGCATTGATTTAGAGGCCAGAAGTATGCTGGAAACACTTAGAAATAAGCTCACTCATCCAGTGCTGTTCAGTGTTGTTGGGCCAGCAGCAGGCAGGTTTGGGGCCTGGGTCCTCACTCCCTGTACTCGGCTCTTCAGTATAACTCTCTCTCTCCTGTGCTCCGGGCCAGGGTATTGTAATAAAACTTTTCGCTAGGCACTGATGGGTCAGAAGTGATCTATGGCTGTCTGCAGAAAGGCCTCAGCGGGGAGACTGGCTCCCAATCTGGCATGATGATTACTTCTATGTGGCCCAACTCCAGCTTAGCCCTGATGTCTGCTGCAAATGTTGAGGAAGATGCTGATGACAGGCATCCAGAGAGAGCAGCCAAGGTGATTCCTTCAAGCTCCAGAGCATTTCCACTTTTTTTCAATGTATTTTCTGCTGGGCAGGGGGCGGGTGGGATAATTCTATGTGGGTCTCAGTCATCAACTGACTGGAGATGGTGCATGTGAGCACATGTGTAGGGGCACCACTGAGGGCTTCGGTGCCCCACAGTAAGAGGGTGGTACCAGTGGTGACACAGCCAGAACAGCTTACTGGTGTCACAGAAGAGGGGCAGCAGAAGGTGGGGTTTCTTCTGGTTTCTGAACCTGGGTAAAGTGCACGGCACAAAGTGAGGGGCACTAATTCTTCCAATTGCAGGCATGAGAGTGAAAAACAGAGAGCAAAGGAAACAGAAGAGAGAGAAGAGTTAGCCAGGGCAGAGACAGACGAGGAAAGGGACCGAGAGAGTGCGTAGCACAGGGTGCATTACCTTAAGGATAATTTCTAATGTAAAGATACTAGTGAAGACATAGTCTGCATTGCCTAGGATCTGAAAAATAAGCATAATCGGATTAGTGGCTCTGAGAGTGAACCAGACACCAACAGGAGCAGGTGTGTTAGCGACAGACAGCAGCAGAGAGCAGATGCAGATGCAAGGGAGGGAGGAAGAGGAACGAGGGCCACGGGCCTTTACCTTCAGAGCGATTTCAATGGTGAAAATGGTAGTAAAAACAATATCAAAATAAAACAGAATCTGCAAAACAAAAAGAAACAAGGAGGGATGGGGAGGGGAAGGGAGAAAAGCAGGATGGGCGGGCGAGGTCAGTGGATGTTCACCAGAAAGGGAATCGCGCTTCAAAACAAGGTGCATGGCAAGGAGCCTTTCCACATGGAGACAGATGGAAAGGATCTGGGGCGACGAGTGGCAAATAGTTAACGCTGAATCTCGATGTGGGGGCGAGCAACAGGTGGCTGACCATGGAGACCCCAGACAGGCGAGGGAGCTTCTGCTAGAGGTCTCGGCTGCTACTGGGCCTCGGTAAGGTCTGCTTGAATGTTTTACTCATTAATCCAATTTATTTACAAACTCATATCAGACCAGTGGGATGTTTGTCAAAAGAGCAGAGAATGGGGTTCATTGTTTTAGAGGGATTCACAATTGGTGTGACTGAACTAGCTAGCTTCCTATGTTGGCGGGAGTCTATGTGCGTATCCATCCTTTGGGGAATGGGAAGGAGGGCCCCCCAGGTGTACCCAGGCTGAGGACAAGCTGCAGGATTCCACACTCGGTGGGTGGTTCAGAGATAGGGCCAACCTCAGTGACAGCCTGGACCAAGCAGGCTCCAGGACCTCCGTGTGCTTTGGCATATATACACATGGCTTTGAATCATAACCATCTGGTTGGGACTTGTCAAAATTTTGAGGTGTTGAGCAATTCTTATTCTAGCCTTTGATGTGCACCACAGCCTTGGGTGGGTCTTCATATTTAGATTTGCTCTACAGAAGATCACAGAGGCTCTTTATTACATTGGCACTTACCATGGGCACCAATGTTTCCTTTCTGGTCAGAGTGCATTGAGAGCAGGGTAGGAAGCCAGTGGCCATGTTTACAGGTGACTAGAGTTTCCTGGGGAACACCCACAGGCAATGAAAGACCTGACCTTTGCCAATTATCAAATCAGCCTGAGACATTGGGGCACATGCTCTCTTACTTGCTCGTGGTCCCAAGATGGGTTTTTCTCAAAACCCTAATCTCTTAAAGAACGGTTTATTATTCATCTGATTATGAGGTTTGGAGCTGGGCTCCTGACTAACATTGAAGTTGGGGGCCCAGTCACACTCCCAGGAGGAAGGGGTACAGAGAGAAAAAAGGAGTACATACATGGTTCCTGAAGGAGGTATGCTGGACGGGGTCCTCAGCAGCCAGGGAAATGCTGCTGAGCAGAATGAAGAAGAGGATCAGGTTGGTGAAGATTGTGTCATTAACAATGCGGTGACACTGGAGGCGAAACCTAAACGGGAAGGAGGAGAGAAGGAGAGAGACATGTCAGGAAAGATATGGACATAGCTCCTTGGGTCTCAGGAGGCACTCCCCTCAATTCCTTCTACCAGCTTGAAAAATGTGCTTATTGGTTTAAGGGATGAACTTCTCTGCCTGAAGTCTCACTATTGCTGGGTAATGAATGGCACCCCTTCCCACTCACGATGCATATCTCTATACAATTCAGTTCTGAAGCATTTTCACAAGCAGCAACCTGTGACATTTTTGAGGGTTACATCTGAGACATTCAGGACTCTCTGGATTTTCAAATACTGCTGTGACATTAACAACTGGCCTTTGCTTGGAGAGTTCTTTTCCTCATCATTGGAAAAACTCACTTGAGATCTATTTCATGTTTTTATGCACAGGAAATAAAAGAGCTGCAGAGATATGTATACTGAGAGGCCAGATCAGGCTACTCTCTGGCTTGATGATTTGTTCCTCTGCAATAGCTTCAAGTGTGCAACTTGATTCCACATCTTACCACCATTACAAAGAACCCATTGGGACCTCTGGACATCTGTGGATAGTACCACAAATACCTAGAGTGTGTTGCGCACTACCTCATCTTGACAACAGCACAAAAAGGGAAATATAGCTATTATCATCTCTGTTTCACAGAAAACAACACTGAAACCCAGGAAGGAGAGGCTAGCTCGGAAACACAGCCTGTACTGTTGGGGAGTCATGGCTTGGACCCAGGCTTTCCGACTTCTACTGCTGGCATCATGGTTGACTCTAAGAGACCCATGTGTTGCAGAAGTACCAAGACCTGGGAAGGACAACTTTCTGAGACAATGCAGGTTTCATGAGAATTAGAGAGGTCTCCAAGGATCATCCTCTTCAAACCAGCCAGCTAACCAACCAACCAGTCAATCAACCAACCAAATAATCAACCACTCACTCAGCCAGCCAACCAACTAATCAACCCACCCACTTAGCTAAGGTCTGGGAAAGGCAGGACTGCAGAGCCTGGGACTCTGAGGCTGAGCCCTCAAGAGACATCTGGAAGAAAGCTTCCCCAATCCCAATTTATATGCTCAGGTTTTTCAACAATAAAAAGATAATCAAACACACAAAATGACCATCAGTTATAAATACAGAACAAGTATATTTGAAAAGCTTAATAAAACAAAGGACTCAATAACAAAAATAAATCAAAGAAACTATTGGAGGGATTGGTAAAACCAAGCAACAAACGGAACTAACCAGAATGCAAGAATATAATGGTCAATGTAAAAACAAAAGTGGTTTTGCCAGCTATGGTGCCACACACCTGTAATGCCAGCAGCCTGGGAGATTGCGGTAGGAGGATCACAAGTTCAAAGCCAGCTTCAGAAACTTAGCAAGGCTCTAAGCAACTTACACCCTGTCTCAAAAGAAAACATAAAAAAAGGGGCTGGGGATGTGGCTCAGTGGTTGAATGCCCCTGGGTTCAATCTCTGGTACCAAAAAAAAAAAAAGAAAAAAACCCCCAAAAAACACAGGTAAACAGCAACAACAAAAACCTGGTGTAAACAGTAATATAAAGTTAAGAAGAGAAGATAAATTGGAGGAAATCAGTTAGGTTACTGAAAGAGGCAGGGAGATGAAAGATACACAAAGCACATTAAGAGACAAAGAAGAGAATGGGACAGGAACAGGATGAGAAGGTCAAACATATGTCCAATTGGAGTGCAGACTGAAGGAATGGAGAATCAAGAAGAGGCAATATTTAAAGCTTACGGCTGTCCACTTTCAAGAACCGAAGAAAAATACAAATTCACAAAGCTAGAAAGCATAATATATCCCAAGCAAGACAAGAGAAATCCATGTCTAGACACAAGGTAGCGAAGGATTGGTTATTTACATGGGAATAATAGTTGGAATGCCCCTGGCTTTACAGTAAAGTATCACCTTTAATGTGCTGATGGTTCAAAACCGCCAGTCTAAAATTATGTCCCCAATCAAAGGAAGAAAGGAAACCTTTGCAGAATACACTGACATGCATAAAAATGGTCAACAAATGAAATGACAAGCTATATGTAAATCTAAATACACCCTGCCTAAATAAAAATAATAATATAATAATAGTAATAACAATGTCTAACTTTTTGGGTTCAAAATAAAGTTTAGGACTAAGAAATAATATGAATATCAGGAGGAAATTTGCGAGTTAAAATACTCTAAAGTCTTCCTAGCATACAGGAGGAGATTGAAGACATTGTTTAACTTTATTTTTTTTGTCAATTTAATAAATTTAGTAAAGTGTCAAGGACAACCACCAAAAGAATAGAAAGAGTTTATAATTTTCAAAATCTGGAGAGAGCTGGCCATGGTGGACATGCCTGTCATCCTAGTGACTTGAGGGACTGAGGCAGGAGGATTGCAAGTTTGAGGCCAGCCTCAATAATTTAGTGAGTCCTTAAGACACTTAGTGAGGAATTCAATATCCTCTTGATTCAATTTAGGGATGCTGTATGTGTCAAGAAATTTTGTGGAGAATCCTCAAAAAATTAGGGATGAGACCACCATATGATCCTGCTATTCCACTCCTGGGTATCTTTCCAGGGGATTCAGAATCAGCACGTTATAGTGACACAGCAATATCTATGTTCATAGCAGCTCAATTTACAATAGCTAAATCATGGAAACTACCCAGATGTCCCTTACTGGATGAACAGATCCAAAAGCTGTGGAACATATATACGATGGAATTTTACACAGCAATTAGAAACAATGATATTGCAGCCTTTGAAGGTAAATGGATGGCTATGGAAGAAATTATGCTGAGTGAAATCAGCATAACCCAGAGAACCAAGGGTCGAATGTCTTCACTCATCTGTGGAGGCTGGAACTAGACCCTGGCCATTAAGAGAGGAGGTCTATTATCAGGTGTTAAATCCGGATATCATGTAATATTACACAACCTAATACTTTTTTTAGAGATGTTGTGGGAAGGGGAAGGGAGGGATAAGGGTGGGTAATTGGGGGGCACTCTTGGGGGTAAATCCAATTTTCAGAATCTATATATATTATATAATATTTTGTTAAAATTTGTATGATTGTTCAACAAATAAATTTCTCAATAAAAAAGTGATAAATACATTAAAAGACTCACAAAAAAAAAAGAAACTTAGAATCTGTCTTGAAATAAAAAAATAAAAAGGGTTAGGGATGTCACTTAGTAGTAAAGCACCCCTGGGTTAAATCCCTAATATCAGAACAAAACCAAAAACAAA
>PVKS010012095.1:0-54771 GCA_004027875.1 Aplodontia rufa | reverse complement strand
GACTATTACTGTAGTGCGAAGGTAGATCTGGATCAATACTCTGAATCACTTTAAAATCACCAGAAGTTTCATTTATTTTATATGATCTTTTAGTATTGTGTGTGCAACCTGAATATGTAGTAATCCCATGTATAGGAATCTTTCATTAATAGTGTCCCTTCATATTTCTTGCAAGCCCTAGGGGTCACAATGTTTGAGTGATCCAGTGAAAGTAGAGATGATATTAAATGGTTATTAAAATTCAGGCTCTATGAGGAAATAAAGACAATGATAATTCTTCAATTTTTTAACTATTTTTCTATATATTTTGTCATAGTGTCTGTCTCCCTTTAGGTATTTATACAATCTAATGTGATATTTTGATAAAGTTAACTCAAATATATTAAATGGTTTAAGTATAGTATGTGTACATGTGTGTACACACACATGAACATTTGCACGCACATATGAATAAACTGAGATGATCCAGGATAATGCAAGGCCTCAAGGTCTTTGTTTTAATAAGAGTTCTCATTATGCAGCACTATAAATGTAGATATGGAGGGAAGGAGTGAGAAGTTGATTCCGATGCTGAGGAAATGATTCTTGGAGTGCACTGTTTTGTTGGTTTCTCTGTTTTTCCTTTTGCTTCTCTTAAATCTAGGAGGAAGCTTCCACCTAATGTAGTCAACATCCTGGGCTAAAGAAAGGCTTGTTAGAGTAGCTGTCTTAACTCCCTCTATTGCATGGGTGCTAGTATATACGACCAAATGCCTTTGGCTCAGCATATCAAGGGAGCTGAGGTCTCTGCAGGTAGCATCAGAGAAACAATAGGGCATCTGCACAGTGAACTCTGGGCATCGCTGCCACCACCACTACCAGGATTATAATGACAGGCACACTTGCTAACTTAACAAGAAATTTTTTCACAGTGTGAGATGTGGTCCTCAAGGGGGATGATGCATGCAGTACTGGGAAATGGGACTGAGAAGAAAGAGAAGTAAATTAGGCTCAGTGTAACCACAGGCAAAGAGAGATGTAACATTTCATATTAATTACTCACATCTAGAACCTGGTGTGTTACAGTATGTTTCCTGCCTAAAAATAATTTAAACAGTCTGGCTAGGAGCACCGCTGATTTGTCACTGTGAGCATCCTGCTGGTTACCTTTCTATAGTATCTGTGTGAAAAGACATTCTAAAGGCTACTTTAACCACATCATCCAAGTATCACCAAGTGAGCAGGCTATAGGCTCAGCTTTAAGGGTACATAGATTATTACATTTTTTAAAACAAGTTGCTTTCAAAACCCAGAGTTCTCCATGGTTTGCCTAACTTTGAAAACTATTGCCGTAAATAAAGTGTGTTGGCATGAAGAAAGATGAGGTTGTTAAGCTGGGCACAGTGGCACATGCCTGTAATCCCAGCAGCTCAGGAGGCTGAGTCAGGTGGATCATGGGTTCAAAGTCAGCCGCAGCAACTTAGCAAGAACCAAACTACTTAATGAGACCCCATTTCAAAATATAAATAAATAAATAATAAAAAGGGCTGGGGGTGTGACTCAGTAGTTAAGTGTCCCCAGATTCAATCACTGGTACAGAACAAAACAAACGAACAACCCCAAAAGACTAAACAACAACAAAAGCCCACAAACAAACAAACGAAACCCTACGGCATTGTATATGCAGATTCTATGTAATTCTATATAACCTTGCTAATATCTAAGGTGAAGCCATCCTTTTCCTTCATTCCTGAGGCAATGGAGGCCAGGAGAAGTGTTTTTTCACCCACCATCTATAGTCACCATCCCCTGAGTAAGGTCATTAATACCAAATCAAAGCCAGAGTTTGAACAAAATCTCTTCCAGAAACTTGCGGAGTGATCATGAACAAATCATTCAATATGAGGGTATTGAACAATTATTCGATTATTCAATTGAGGATAACAATGTTACCTCTTAGGATTATAGAGATTATTTGTGCAAAAATTGAAACAGATTCCCACCTCAATATATCTTTAGTTCTCCTTCAACACATTCCTCTTTCAGGGGAACCTGATTTGCTCCCTGTTCTGCATTCCTATGGAAAAAAGTGGACAAGTGTAATGGAAAAACCACTAAAGTAAAAACACCTCGGTTTGTGTCATAGTTTTGCTCCTCACATTCCAGGGAACAGATACAGACCCTTGGAACCTCAGAAGTAGGCTACTTTATAAGAATGATAAAAGTTTGACCACCTAGAGTCATGACTCATTGATGTATAAATTCAAAAAACAATGATTGAGTATCTACTACATGGCCAAATCAAAGCTGTTTCAGGCGCTGTTGATAACAAGGTGACCAAAGGTTTTTCACAGGAAACTTGCATTCAGTAAGACTGTCAAATGTTGAAACACATCTAACAAAATAACCTTTAATAGAGAAATAACAGATAGCTCTAATGGCTGTGAAGACAAATGAAAGAAGCTGGAAGGCAGAGAGTCACAGGCAGGGGCAGGGGGCTATGTGGACAGAAGAGAAAGGAAGCTGGACTAGGGAGTGGGATCTGGAAGGACGTGGAGAAGTGTGCTTTTGCCTATCTGGGGAAGAGCAATCCTGGCAGAAGGTGGAGTCACTACAAAGAAAAGAGCCTGGGTCAGGGCAGACAGGGAAGAACAGGGCAGGGACAGGAGAAAAGACCTCAAGCAAATGGTGTCAGCAAAGCCCTTGAGAACCATGGAGAGACTTTCAATCTTCTTTTAAGTGGAATGCGATCTCTCAGCAAGATTTAAGTGACAAACTGATTATGATGAGACTGAAAGCAGAAAGGCTCGAGCCCTCTGTACCTTGTCTGGAGAACAGACCATCAGCAAGGCAGTCCATGGGAGAGGCAAGCTACAGGTTCTGAAAGAGTGTATGTGCTAAGGATGCTAAACAGAAGTCAAACTGAGAAATTGTTTTACCTATCACACCAAGGCTAAGTATTATTTTAGAAAAATTCTGGAGAATATGTCAACTATAATCATTTGCTACCTCTGCAACATTAAGCAAATTATTCTACCTCCTTACACCTGAGTGTTAACGGACTTCGTATCTACCCCTCTGAGAATGTATATGTTTAAGCCCAAACTCCCATCTAATGGTGTTTGGAGCGGGGAGGACTTTCTAACCAGGTTTAGATAAGGTCTAACTCCCTGTCCCATGCTGCCCCATGGGTTGTGTGTCATTATAATACAAAGAAGATAGACCAGAATTTTCTTTTTCTACCAAGTGAGGGACACAGTGAGGAGGTCGTCATCAGAAAGCCAGGAAGATAATTGTCACCAGGGAACTGGATTGCAGGTGCCTCAATCTTGTCTTTTCCACAATCCAGAATTGAGAAAGTGATTTCTATTGTTTAAGTTCCTTGTTGAGCTGACCAATACACTGTTTCCTCATCAGTAAAATGGGGACGATAATATTGTCTCTCATAGTATTGTTGTGAGACTGAAATAAAATAAGCTAATTAAAATCACAGTTCCTGCCATATATGAAAGTGCTTAATAAGTAGCAGTAATAATTAATATAATTAAAATGTTTTCAAGTCATAAGGATTAATAAAAGGGTAAATTTCTAAGAAAAATAATTTTCATAATCCTTAGAGCTTGTCAGTGAATACTTCATATTACTAGAAATATAGGTCATATATAATTACACAGAAACAAACAGGTCACATGCTCACAACCCAGATAACTGATTATAAGCATTAATCTTCAGTGACATCACAACATTAAAGAGTAAGCAAAATGGTTTTTCCAATCATCACTTATTTATTTTGTTCCTGGAAAAAAGGTCTCCCCCATTTCATATGGATACTTTAAAAATATCATCTAAAAAGGATAGCCTACATGGTAGAATTCTGTAAGAATAATCCTTACTAATTTTTTAAAAAATTTATTCACAGTTCTCAGGTAGATATAGACTGAGAATAATATCTTTGGACTTTTGTGATATTTAGACATATGAAGAAAAATCTCTAGATAAGTGGTAAGAATTATAAATGTGGGGCTTGTGAATATATTGTTTTTATTCTTCCATTCTCAGTTAAGCAAAATAATAATTGCTTAACCTCTATAAGAATGGGATCTCAGGATCAAATTCCTTTACATTAGGAATCCATGAGCAATGAAAAATGTAATTCATCATGACCTGAATGTGACAGAATGTGATACCTTCTGTACTGAAGGATATTATAGGTTTTCTCTTGAGATTATTTCTGAATGGGTGGATTTTACCATCGGTGGGAATTTTCTACCCTGTTTTCCTGTTTGAAAATATTCAAAGGAGTAACTACAATTGCACAGTTTCCATTAATTATCAGACTTCACATTTATGATATCAGTGATGGACATTAAATTATGTTAATTAGAACGAGAAATCAGCTCACACCTTTGGAAAGTGCTGCTCTTCACCGCTGGTTACTCAACCTGCAGAAACAGTACATGCATGCTGGTTCCATCATCCTATCTCAACATGTCCAAGAGGTTGGCCTACATACGTAGGATTTCACTGAAATACGATTTTTAACAAGTTTTTTCTAATTTTCAATGTTTCTCTTTTGCCTAAAATTCAAACAAAAGCTATACCAAGAAAACAAGAAATAACTATGAATACCAGTTATGCAACACAATATGTATCCACTATGTGAATGAATGTTGCTTTGTAGGTATTTTTTTTTTTTCAGGAGTCTCTTCACATGCCTGAAAGTTGTTCACCAGTAAAATATGGGACTTGGGAGTTCTGAACCATTTTTGTATCATGGACCCCTTTGACAGTCCATGGATTCCTTCTCATATTAATGTTATCAAGTATATAATCATAAAATATATAGAGAGGAAACCAATTATATTGAAAAAGTAATCAAAATATTAAATAAACAAATTTATGATATAATAATATGTGCAGTTATTTTCAGTTTTTGGAGAAATAAAGGAGAATTCTTGGTCAAAAATCAGTGGAATATAATACAATGATTTTAAATATATGAGTTAAACCAACTGCCAGAATACAGTGATATGCATAGACTCATAGAGTTAAGGTAGGAGGAGACCATAATGCAGAGAAGACAGCTCCAGTTTCTACCAGACAAACAGCTGAACAAATCCAGGCTACTCATTTCACCCACCAGCAGAATCTTGGGCTCTGACTGATCAGGAAGCCCATGCCTTTTGGGCAGTCATTTGATCTGGGCAATAAAGTTAACATGTTTTGTTTCATGAAATTGACTATAGCAATTTTTTAACAGTGAGAAGCAAATTAGATGCTCACTACTAAATTTCATGTGAAAGAAAAATGAATGAGAAGTAATTCTGATATACAGAGATCAAAAATCCATTGTTTGGCACAAGAAATATTTTTATATCTGCTGAGTTTTTGGCTTGTATTTTGAATTCATCTCAGGAGAAAATTCATGTTGCATTCAGTGTTCTTCCTCTTTATTCTGATAGGAAATGAATCTCAGTTTTAACCTTCAAGTATTTGTTCTGATTTCATTGAGATAAGTGTTTAGCTCTGGCAAGGATATGATTTGCATTTTATTTGTATGAAGAACCAATGCTGATTCGCACAACAAGAGACATTTAGAGTGACAAGAGCTAGGACACAAAGGATAGAATTTCCAGTTTAAGTTTTGCAGGTGCTAAAAAACAAAAACAAAACCAAAAAAACGGAATGGATGACAGAAATACAAATGCTGCTTAAGAAAGGAGCTCATGTTTAAAGAGACACTGCTGGGTATTTCAAGTTATTTTCTTCACAGAGAGAGCTCTTAAATACCTCTCTGGAAGCCCACACTGATAATTCTCTACTGATTTTGCCCTCTTGAAGTTTGCAAAACAATCATAATGGTTTTATATTTACTGAAGGACCAGGGAATAATAGAAAAACTGTTTGGCTTATATTCTGGTCAGCCTGAGGGCTTTATTTTGATCACTGATATATCCCAAGCAGCTAAACCAATGTGAAAGTTCGGTGAATATTTTTTACATGAATATTGGTGAGCTTTTTAAGCTGGAAGAAGACACCCCAAGGAATTTCCAGAAATTCACCTTCACCAGAAATTCACAAGAAGGTGAATTTCTCAGGAATTATGCTACATCAGAGATATGTTGATTTTCATGTTGCTGGGCTGGGAGCACCTTGAGGGTAGGAACATATTTTGTTCATCTTTGTGACGCACTTCCTGTATTGCTTTGCACTGCGCCTTCGAACCGTGAGTCTCCTTAAGTGTTGAAGGGATAACAGATGAATGCTGTTCCGGCATCATTTTTTTCTCCCTGCCATACATGTCTCTTCTTTCTGATATTTGCTCACATTATTCTCATCACCTAGAAGCCCTGTGTCTTCTCACCACCTATCCAAATTCAGACCAAGTTTCAAAGTTTAGATCCACCTTCTTCCTAAGATCTTCTGATCCTACTCTCTTTGAATGACTATAAAATTCCACTCTATACATTATTCATCCTGATGTTTTATGTATTTATATCTTGTTTGCAGAATCCCTTCGTCTCCCTGAAGCCACATCATAAGGATTCCCTTTATATCCTTCACAATTATATTAAAAAGTACTTTGCAAATAGTCAATGCTCAATGAATATTAAAATGTGTACATAACTTAACAGAATTATTCTTAGAGATTCTTAATGTCGAGAGTGATGTTAGGTGATCTAAATTTTTTCTTTTTTTAAGATGCTCGAATCCCATCAGAAACCAGAGTTCTTCCAGGTTTCGCACATACCTTCCACAGAGATAAAGGAATACTTTGTAAGGCATATAATTTCACATGTATGATAATCAATGTGGACATTTATTTTTATATTGATCCAAATATGCCTATGTTCTCCATCTCCATAACTGGCTTGACCCTTCTGACTCACTCAGAATAAACTGCATCCTTTTTCCACGTAACATTCACCCAAATATTTGAGAATTGCTATCTGCTCTGTCCCCTCCAAGTCTTCTTTTCCTCAGGCTAAGTCATTTACCATTTGGCATGGTTTTATATCCTTTCACTGTCCTAATAGCTGTCCCTGAAAATACTTCAGATATCTATTCCAGTATGAAAGTAGGGCAGCCTAAACTGGAGTTAATTATTTAGGTGTAGTCTTACCATTCCATATTTTATACATTATTTTTCTATTTATAGGTCCATATCACATTAAATTTTTGTTAATCATAATTTCACAATTGACATTTATTTGAACTTGCTGTCCACTGAAACTCCTATGTCATTTTTACATTTGCAAAGCTAAATTGTCCGTAATTGTGTTCTTGTTTTATTTAGGCCAACATATAGGACATTACTGTCTTACCTGTCACATTTTATCTTGCTTGATTTGGCCCATCCCTTCACAAACATCAAAATCTTTGGGAATGTGAATAATTCATCTAAATTGCTATTTCTCAAAGATTCATTTATCTTATGAAAATGCAGTGAATATTATTTTTTCATTACCAGGACATGCGCATTTTTTTCCATCAAAAGCAACGGAGCAAATGTTTCAGACTTTGCAAGCCATACAGTCTCTATCTTGATAGTTTTGTCTTGCCATTGTGGTGGCAATGCAGCCATAGATAATACAAACCAAACAAGGGCAGCTGTGTTCCAATAAACTTATTTGTACACAGTGAAATTTAAATTTCATGTAATGTTCATGTTGTAAGTGTTATTCTTCTTTTGATTTTCTTCAATCATTTAAAATGTAAAAGCCATTCATACTTCACAAGCTGTACAAAAATAGGTGCTGAGCTGGAATTGGGCCAGGGGCAACAGTCTGTTGACTCCTCATCTAAATCATTGCTAAAGGTGATATGAATGCCAGCGCCTTTCTCAAAGCTCTTTGGCATGCACCTGGAAATCTCCCTGCAATCCAATCCTTCATAGCTAGGCCCTAACCATAAATTGACAGAGAAATATTTAAAAACATAAAAGCTGGGATCTATCCTCCCCCCCAAAAAAAGTGGTACATGATTCAGGAGAGTCTTGGGAATATGCATCATGAAAACTCTCCCTGGGTGTTTCGTATCTACAGCAAAAATTCAAAACAATTTTTGAATTTCTGTTGAAGAGTACCTTTATTGTTTTTATGACTAAGTAAGAATACGATGATGAGCAAGCATGAAAGGCACAATATTTGCCCTAATAGGCTTCATCAGAAGCTCCTCAGGGCTGATATTATTGCAACATTCTTGATCAGAGATCAATAAATGTTAATGAATGTAACTATATTAAGAATAATCCATAGATTTTTTTCCATTTTAATATTTTGAAATTGTACATTTCAAACTACCAGTTTCGTAAAATGTTCAAGAATTTTCTATGTATATGAGTTTGTACACACTATTTTACTCATCATTATATTCTCAGGACATAGAATCTTAATTAGCAATACTAGTTATTCAAGTGTGTTAGTTGAATAAATAAATTAATATAATTATACATAAGGTGATAAAGGAAAAATGGGAATGTCTGATAAAAAAAGAATTTGTCAAATAAAAACTTACACTGAAACTTTTTAGAACATAATAAAAGTGTGGTACATATTTTTCAGGGAGAAACAATTCCTACAGTGATTCTGAGTACTATATCTGTACAAGGACCTTGCTCCAAAACACACGAATAAAACCATATTAATCATGGATATTAATCATGGACCAAAAAATAATATCAAGAAAGTGTGGACAGAGAGGACAGGCTATGACTACCTACTTCACTATGATAAAATTTTTAAACAGAATCTTAAATTTGCCAGTTAAAAATAGAAATCATGTGATTGGCCCCATGCTTAAAGATACCATGGGAATGAGTGACAGCCGCACGGGAGAGAAAGAAGGTTTTAAGCAGCAATGTGCAGATCATAGGGCGGGCTGTATTAATGCATGTACTCAGGAAACAAAGCACTGGTTTCATCTACAAAATAAATAGAAACAATTTCATTGCTTTGAGAAATCCTGAGACATATTTTTCATTTTATCTCTGCCACAGGACTAACCTGCAAGTAAAAGCTTCTTCAAGTAATTTCAATCTGATTTTTATCATGAGCACTATTTCGTTTGTCCTTGCAGACTCAACAAACCACTGGAGACCTCCATTAGAGAAGCAGGCCAGTGAGCTATGCTTCTGGAGCTCCCTGACTGGGACCCTCAGCTGCCTTTCCCCTTTGCAGTGCCATGATAGAAGCCACAGCCATTTCAAATTCCCCCACCAAAGCAGCTTTGACAGCAGCACAGCATCTAGGTGCCACCGGCATCTCTGAGAGCAGTAAATTCAGCATCAGGGAAAATTAGGTCCAGCTTCTCTTTTCTCCCCCAACTCAGTACAGTATTAAATTCATGCTTCCACAGCATGACTATAGGGCGTTCACTTTCTTAGCTATTATGACCATTGTTAGCCTCCACTGTACTCCATTAATTGCATTACTCCCAAGCACCTTGCTCTCTCCTGCTGCCTCAACTATGCTATCTGCCATTTTTAGAGTTTCCTTCCTCCTCTGCTTGCTTCAGCTCAGTTTCTTTCAGCATTCCCATTGGTTTACAGCACTTCATCAATCTGTCACAGGCATTGCCTCTTGTTCATCACAGAGGATGCACTTGCAATTCTGGCCATCTCCCTTCAGTCTTCTCATTTCTCTGGACCATTTCTCTCTCATTTGCTTTCCCACCCCTCCACTTTTCTTAGCTTTATTGCTGTCTGCTTCTTCTCCCCAACAGTTTTCTGCCTCTGAGGACAACTGAGCAGACCTATAATTAGTGGCTAAGAATAAAAGAAGGAATTCATCTAACAGTGCTAAAGCATGGCGAATATTGTGAGCAAAACTATTTCAAATTCACTTGTCTAACAACCACTCATACAATGTAAATGGGAAATTAATTTTAAAAAGCTACAAGCTGAAAAGAAGAAAGCACTGAGGCTGGTTTCTTGGCAGTGGTTTGGGAGGCAGATGGAGCATAGTAGAATAACACTGTGTATTAGAACATATCTGGTGCTAGTATGTTGGGTGCCATGGATCAAAAAGTGACGTGGTGGCCTGCTCTTGGAAATTTTTAATCTTTCTCTAGACATAAATAGTATGTTGTAAAAAGAACAGACACTTTCCCCATCAGTGATACCGGCCAAATCAATTTGCTATTAAAAAAAAAAAAAGCAGTGTCCTTTCATCTAAACAACTTCTATTACATGATTCCTGAACACAATAGTTTAGGTCCACTCATCTTCTGATAATAATTTGATTCTGGATGAGTTATCACGTTTTCTAAGCTCTCATTTACTCCAACTGTGAAATGGAGAGACTGATCTAACAGATTTTATGTGGAACATATAAATAACTTATGAAAAGAGTTTCATCTACATTAAAAGAATATGAGGCTCCTTTCAAAAGTTTATTATTAGAAAATGATATAGTAGTGACATTTATGAGGACTCAGTATACTCCTAATGGTTGTGTCAAGTCTTTCAATCCCTCAATTCATTGTTGTTTTTTATAAATCCATATTGAAAAATTACCATGTGCTGAGTATTGTTGCAAATAATTGGGGATACCATGTTGAATTAGCAAAGTCCCTAAATCTAGGAGGTGCACATTCTAGAAAGGGAAAAAAAACATGTAAATAAGTAAACATTTCATGAAAATATTAGATGCTATGGTTGCCAAGTAAGAGTTTGGAGAGTGACTTGGGTTGTGGGAGGGATTTTCTAGAGATAAATTATCCTTAAAAGACCTGGCTCAGCCCCTCCATAAATAACTTCATATGAAAAGAGAAGCAAACAGAGCAATGAAGCAAGCCATGCAAATATCTGATAGAGAATATTCTAGGTTTAAGGAAGAACAGTCGCTAAGGCACTAAGGCAAGAAGGAGCTTGATGGAACTGAGGAACAGCAGGAAGGCCAGCGGGGCAGTGCCAGCATTAGCGGGACAGAGGAAGCTGCAGCATAGCTGGGGCAGGTATGTGGTGCATCACTGAAGATGAACTGCCTGGACATCATTCTTAGTGGGCAGGGACTTGACTAGAGTATTGTAATTGTGGGAAGATATGATGCAATTGAAAGATAAACAGGATTTCTCTGGCTGCTCTTGAGAGGCAAGAGGTCAAGAGCGGGGTCAGAGAGATCAGATCTGAATCGCCCTGGTGAAGAGGATGGTGGCTTGGGCAAAGATGGTAGCAAGGGAAGTAATAAAAGTGCTCAGATTCAGGATTTGTTCTGAATATGGAGTTCACAGAATCTACTACTGGGTTGGCTACAAGGTACGAGTAAGAAGATTCAAGGACAACTCCTAAGTTTTTTAACCCCAGCAAATGGAAAAATTACAAAGATTAGAAACTCAGGGGAGGAGTTTATTTGAGGAAGAAAATTTAAAAGCAAAATCTAGAACATGTTAGATTTGTAATACCCACTGGATATCTGAATGAAGATGTTGAATAAGCAGTTATTTATGACAACTCTGTGACCTCAAGAAAGCTGATAAGGATAGGCATACACAAGTAAGTCTCACTGAATGCTTATATTGTTCTAAGATATAAGAAGTATTATTATCTCCATTTTAACAAAATAGAAAACAGGTTGGGAGAAGCTAAATAATTTGCTTCTGAGTGCAGAGGAAAATTATAATAAAACAAAAGAGGAGAAGGATCTAAATAGTTATGTTATAAATAGCTGAACTCCTATCTCAGTTAGCTGAGTGGATTAAATCTAAATAGAGTCAATAGAAAAAAAACCTGAAAATACCTAATGTCAAAACAAACTTGGGTGTTGACTGAGATTCAAGCATAGCATTAATTATAATACTAAATGACCTGAAAAAGAAGATTATGCTTTTATAGTCAGTGAAATGCAATGAAACATTTCATTGAGTCACAGATATATAATAGGTCTCATCTGCCAAGGAAGTACCTGGAAAGCAATGAAGAAAATTAAAGAAGCCAAATATTTTTATCTTGGCTAACTACACATTTAAAGGGAACACTGAAATCTATAAATGTACAAGAAGATAATGAATCATTTATCACACTTCCAACCTAAATATCCCAAGAAAGGAAGTTGTCGAAATTCTTAGTGTGATCTGAGTTTCCCCATGGTCTTCACCCACATGTATAAAAGTCTCTTGTTCCTCTCTACAACCCTTAAGTACTCCTAACACAATGTAAGTTCATTTGGATTATCAGTATTCAATATTTCATTTCCTCTGCTTCCCACTGTATTATTTAGTATCATTTATGACTTCTATTCAGTGAGGGTGTATTTACTGGCTACTATAATGCATCATGTATGGATAAAGGCATAGTTTCCTACCACTCTCCACCACTTACCCCTTATGGTCAAGGGAAAGTTATACATCCTCTCTGGCTTATGGAAAGGAACTCTCAGTTACAAAACAGAGAGGTAAAATTCTTGAAAAAGTATCTGAAATAGGGTAAGGGACCAATATACATATTCCATTATTATTGTTGTTATTATTATTCTCTTATTTTTACATATACTTAGAATTCCATCTATTCCTTCTCTTCTTTTTTTCACCTGGGAGATGAAGAAACAATTCACTAACAAAAAGATACACATTTCTAAAAAGTAATTACCAGTAATACTCACTTTTGATATGTTAATATTGGATTTTTTGATAATTTTTTTCAATTTTCATTAATAAAGATGGGCAGCATTAATTAATCCTTCACATATGACTTCTCTAAATCTTGATGGACTATGATGATTCAGCATTCCATAAAATAATCCCTTATTGTACCAGATTACTGGTGATGCTGGGTGCAGATGAGACAGGAACTTCAAGAATTTGGTACATTTTAGATACCAAAAATAATTGAAAATCAGTCTCAGGCTTGGGTTTGGTATAAGAACTGTTCTGATCCAAATTGCTCTTTTTCTCCTCCATGATAATTCACAGACTTCACTGGAACTGTCACCAGGAGTGTTTTCTAATTACAGATGATTGATCATTGAGCTTATCATCATAGTTCAGATTAACAATATAAACATATCTTAAAGACAACTTCAAATAAATATCTGCACACCATTGTTCTCACTCATGTACTGAAAATGAATAATATTTTTGAAGAGGTAATTGTAGTAAGAGATGACATATACCATGTCCACATTACAGCGAACACGTGTCTGCAGAAGGCATACACTAGCACAAACAGGAACACGTGCAGGTGTGACTGTCCAAACCGTATCCCCAAGCATAATTCATCATGTTAGCTTCTTTCAAACAAAACCTTACATCTGGATTTATACAAGAGGCTCCTAGGTGGTCCTTCAGAGCCCAGCCTGCCATGGATCACATCTTAAACCTAACTCTCAGCTGCTGAAAAAAACACATTTTTTACAACTTTATCATCACTGAGGTGAAAAACAAAGTTCAGCTCTTTCATTTGCCAGATGAAACCGGAGATTAAACCACTTGATCAAGGTGACACTTCCAGCTGTGCTGGGAACCACACTGTTACAACCTTACATTCACACCTTCCTATCTAATGGCCTCACCTTCCTCCATTCATACAAGCCTCCTTCCTTCTTCCTTCCCTTCCTCTTTTCTTCCTTCCTTCCTTACTCCCTCCTTGTTTTGTTTCTTCCTTTGTCTTTGCCTTTCTGTCTCTCCCTTCATATCACTCCTCACCTCCTTACTTCCTCCCTATCTCCCTTTTGATTCTCTCTTTCCCCCTTCTCTTTCTTTCACCTAATTTGCCAACCCCTTCCTACATTTCTAGGACTATTCCAGAACTATGGTGGTAACAAGGCAAGCTCCATGGAAGCCCTTACTCTCTGTTTCTTATCTAGAGAGTGGTAAGAACATCCAGCAGGTTCCTTGAAATGGGATGCAGCATGTGTTATCACAGGGAACTACTGGGTTCCTGAAGGAGAAAGCAAGAAAGAGGCATCTTGAAAAAGTCACATGGGGAGAAACATCATGTAGACCTCTGCTTGATGGATGAACAAGAATAAAATCATCCTGAGAAGACAGAAAAGCCTCCTAAGGGCCAATATGTGAGACAGGATAGAGAGTGGAAAGAAATTTAGGATGCCAAATTAGTGTCCAAGAGGGCCTAAGACCACTGGGTAAGAATTTTGTTTCAAGATAAATTTTATGTTGAGTCTCACCAGTTCCCAGTTGAGATTATATTTAGATAAGATTTTGGGCTTTGTGTGCTGTTAGGGTTAAGATTTGCAGGTATGTAGAGATGGGGTGAATTTATTTTGCATATGAGAAGAACATGAAATTTGGGAGGATCAGAAGGAAGAGTGTTATGGGATAGCTATGTTCTCTCAGAAATTCAAATGTTGTAGTCTTAACCTCTAGTCTTCGGTAATGTGACCTTTTTTGGAGACAGTGTCTTTACAGAGATTATAAAATTAAAATGAGTTCTTTAGGACGGGCCTCAATCTAATATGAATGGAGTCCTCTAAAGAGAATATGATGCAGACATGTAAAGAGGAAAGATAATGTGAGGACACAGGAGAAGACAAGGATCTACAAGATAAGAAGAGTGGCCAACCCTGCCACACCTGGTGCTTGGTCTTCTAGCTTCCAGAAGTGTGTGTACATTGTTATTGCAACCCTGGGAAACAGATACTGATTTTAGTTTATGCAAATAAAAACTAATACAAACTAAAACAGAAAAGGGGTTTAAGAAACAAACAGTGGCCAAATCAGTAAGAGTCATCCTAAGAAGGGAGCCTAGAGGAAACACCCCTGCCTAGACAGAGACACCCTGCAGTTGGATGGTCCCTTCTCTGATCGTCACATGCATCACTTTTGATTTTGTCCAATCTTCACACCTTGTTGCTTCCTTCGTTGACTTCTCTCCAGCTGACAACATCCATTAGTTCCTTCAGGGCTGTCAGAAGTTATCTCTGGTTAACATCTGCTATCCCAGTTTCTAACTTGCTTTTCCTTTTCTTAGTATGGTGGATTACATGATTTCCCACTTATTGTCATTTATTATCACAGAGGTTGTTGGTGTCTGTCCCAAATTTCTTTTGTCTACTTCAGCCCAGGCCATACTTTCAACTCCTTTCATTTGCATTTCTTTGTGTGACAATTTTCTCTGACCACTGAAATTTGTTTCAACTTAAAAAAAAAAAAGGCAGTTATTAAGTAAGGAAATTGATAATTTCTCCCCATGACTGGCAGGAATTTATAAATATATACTCCTGAACATTTTTTTGTTTCCAATGGGATGGCTGAGGATTGTGTTTTCAGATTTATCACCAGTGTTTCCTTCTTTTTCTATTTCTTTTTTTTTTTTTTAAGGGAGGGACAGTGACAGAGAGAGAGAGAAAGGTTGAGAGAGAAAAAAGAGAATCAATTTTATTTAGTTTTTCATGTGGATTTCGTTGCTCAACACCTTGCTGTGTATGTAATGCTGGAGTTCAAACCCACATCCTTGCACATGCCAGGCAAACACTGTAACTGCTGAGCCACCACAACAGCCCCCTGCCCAGTGTTTCTTTATTGGATTTAAATTCATACTTTGTCTTCTTTCTCTCATTATGGGTTGAATTGGGTGCCCTGTCCCTTTCCCTATAAAAGATATGTTGGAGTTTTAATCCCCAGTTCCTCAACATGTGATCTTGTTTGAGAAAGACTCTTTAAAGAATAATAAAGCTAAAATGAGATCATTGAAGTGGTCCCCAATCTATTATCACTTATATAAAGGGGAAATTTGGCCGCAGAGGCCGATACATCCTGAGAGAAGATGATGTGAAGATTCCCAGGGAGAACATCCTATGAAGACAAAGGATTAGACCAATACATATACAAGGGGTAGCTCAGGCTATCAGAGCTGGAAAGGTGTGTGGAACAGCTCTTTCTCCAGTGCCTTCAAAGAGCATGGTCCTGCCAACACCTTTATTTCTGACTTCAGGCTTCTAGCACCATGGAGCAAAAAATTTCTGTTGCTTTAATTCATCTAGTATTAGGTAGTATTTTATAACAGCCCCAGGAAACAAATATACCTATTTATTTCTTTACTAATGTTGATCTCTTTATCTCCCAAATAAACTATCCATACTTGAACTTTTATCTCAGATTCTGATTAAATGTATTTTCTAATTATATTTAGAAATTTTTTATAATTGGATTTGAAGATGCATTTTTCCAGTTAGATATTTAGATCCTTTTAAAAAACATTCTGCTTTTTCTAATCCTTTTGATAATAAGCAAATATGCTTAATATACTCAGTGCTTAATAATGTATAGAAAAGAAGAAAGGTTTGGAGGAAAAGAAGGAGGGGAGGAGGGAAGAAATTATAGAAAGACTATGAGGATCCAAGTAATTCACTGCATTAAACATAGGTAATGAAAGTAATCTAGACCAAGCAAGTGAGACTAACATGTGGAAAAGACCACTTCATGGTTGTGTCACAGGGCCTGAATTATTATACTCTGTTGCTTCATCACTTTTTGCTCTTGATAAATAAGAAATCTTAATAAAAATAGATAGAAAAAATCTGAATCAAATAACAAATATCTGCACATTTTCAAAGTACCTTAATAAGCACTGTATAAGTTTAAAAGCTATTCACTGAAGGCCATCCTTCCATTGCAATAGTCCATTGAGAGATTTAAAGTGCGAAATGAAATGTTTTCTCCTCTGCTCCCAGTAAAGGTCAAGCACAAGTTATCTCTATAGCTCTTGCTGACATAGCTGTGCTGAATAACCATATTTATACATATTTCAGTAAATATATTTATAAGAATGCAATTGCTTCTGTCTTTTAAAACAATTAAAGATCACCACCAGGGGAAAAATGAGGATGTTAATTGGGTTGTAAATCTGTTCTGAAATTACTGGTAACACATCTAAAATGTTAAAGGAAAAAAAGTTTGTCTTGAACTTTATGAATGTATACATCCATCAACTTTGGCGACTCATTTCATTTTGCAATCTGCTATTTTCTCTGAGATGCTGAATCAAATTCAGAGAAAATCTAGAGGAAGGCCCAGGTACAAAGCCTAATCCTCAAGCCTTCCCTTCCACCACCTTATCTACCTGCAGAGAGAGGTTCTGAGAAGAAAGAGAAGCAAAGAAGAGAATCAAGAGTCAGAAAACTAGTAATGCAGGGCAACTAGGCAAGCACTTACCGTAGGAGAAAAAATAGAACAGTGTTGTCAGTGGACACAAAAGAAGTTGTCAATCCATACTCGAAATGCAGCATATTCTAAACGTGAGCACCTGCTCATGAGTTAGTAATCATAAGCAAAATGGCCAGCCTAATAAACTATGTAATACTTTAAAAGACATCTATGAGCTGCAACACTCTCTGTCCAGCTTGATGCTTCATCTTACTGTTTTTGTCAGCTTTTTTTGTCACTGTGACCAGAGGATCCAACAAGAGCAAAGTAGAGGAGGACAAGTTTGTTTGATTCATGGTTTCAGAGGTCTCAGTCCACAGATAGCCAACTCCACAGCTCTGGGCCCAAAGTGAGACAGAACACCATGGTGGAGAAGGAAAGCAGCTCAGGACCTGGTAATCAGGAGGCTGGGACAACCTACCAAAGGCACAACCCCAGGGACCTGCCCCCTCCAGTCACACTCTACCTGCTTACACTACCATGCAGTTAATCCCAATAAGGGGATTAATCCACCATTTAGGTTAAGACTCTCATAATCCATTCATCTCACCTCTGAGAATTCTTGAATTGTTTCACACATGAACTTTTGGGGGACAACTCACATTTAAACCATAACACCTACAAAAGTAAAATTTAACCACGCTATAGGTTTGAAGTAACAGCTTTTCTTAGAATTTGTACATGATACTATTAAAGCTGTCAGTCAAGATCTATCACAGGTACTCCATAGTTCCTTCTGAGACACTGTAGTGGTAAGAGCCATTAAGGATGAAGAGGTATCATGGCAATTATGGGGGAAAAAGAATAAACAGTAAGGTCAAACATTTCCTTATCCAAAAGACTATAGAGCTCCAAGTAATTACATATCTCACAGAGTCAGTATTTTAAATACACACATTTATCATGTAGCTAATTAAAATGCAAATATAATTATCAACATCTGTGCCTCAGATGTTAATTACATAAAATATACTGGAACAAAGAAGAAAAATTTTCCATTCAATAATTAGTTATTGACTGGCAAATAAGTTTAGGGCATTAAGCTAAGCAGAAGTGGGATTCAAGTTGAACCAGATTTAGATTTCCCATAGTTGGGATAAGCTTTGGTCACCAAGGATTTCAACATAGTACACATTCAGTAGTTTGAAACTCAGATAAATCAGCTCTATTAGTCCAGAGGAGAGAAGAATCACTATCATCTTAGTTGTTGAAAGGAGATATAATTGAGATTCATACTTTTACTTGCCCACCCCCCCCCCACAAAGTGGCTTTGGTATTAATACACGAATATGGATGGAAAGGAATTTGAGGGAGAATAAAAAGCATCAGAAAATGAAGAGATGTAAATGCATTAGTTGTGACCCTCTAACAAGTAGCCCCATTTGACCAGACAAATGGTACATAGCTGTGGATAGCAGAAAGGAAGGTAAGAGAAAACTGGCAGAGGCCAGAATGGGAAGGCACTGAAGGCCATGTAAGAGAGTCAGTGGATAAATTTGGAAAGTTCCTAGTAGTGGGCTGCAGCACACTTACTGTGATGTAGCTAGAAGTTGCGTGTGGAGGCACAGTGCTCCATCACTGGAATAGTGTCTAGATTAAGGGTTGTAAACTCAAGTGTTTGTCAAAGCCAGGAAGACACTGTGGAAGCAGCAGGTAGATGGCCTGCTCAGTTCTAGCCCACACAGAATTTGGCAGACCCAATTATACCAAATATTCCAGTTGTTACAGAAAAGCTTCAAATCTGAATTTTGTTGTGAATATTTCTAATTCATAAATGTCAAGTTATTCAATAAGAACTTTTAATTGATTGATTCATTGACAACTGAAAGATGACTATCATTCACAGACTGCAAGTTTCCAACAGGACCACCACTAATAATTACCTTGGAGTGATTTTGAAATAAATTAATAAGTCCTTGAATTAGTGCCATAATTATGTGTAATTATTCTTTCCTATCAAGCAATAAATTACCTTTCAATACATGGTATATAACAAGTCTAAGCCAATACAATTTAGAAGGTACCTTAAAAATATCTATAGATATATGTTGTAGTTGCATAAAATTAAGAAATGTATGACTTATATTAAAGAGAACCTAATGTAGCCAGGAGTGGTGGTGTATACCCATTATCCCAGCAACTCAGAAGCCCGAGGCAGGAGGATTGCAAGTTCAAAGCCAGCCTCAGCAACTTAATGAATCAATGATCCATTTAGAAAAGATTTAGCCTAATCAGTACATTAATCCCCTGATCAGGATTAACTTAATGGTAACTGTAGGCAGGTAAATTGTGGCTAGAGGAGGTGGGTCCCTGGAGCATGCCTGTGGGGTGTATAGTTTGTCCGTGTTGAGCAGAGCTCAGTCTCTCCGCTTCCTGGTGTGATGTGTTGATCTGCTTTCCTCTACCACATTCTTCCACCATGATGTTCTGCCTCACCTCAGGCCCCAAAGCATGGAATCAGCCATCCATGGACTGAGACCTCTGAAACCATGAGGCCCAAACAAACTTCTCTTCCTCTAATTATTCTTTTCAGGTCTTTTGGTCCCAGCAATGAAAAGGCTGACAAAAACAGCCTCCCTCTTTGGTTGGCTGAATTTCAGAGTGCACAAACACACCTGAAAATGCTCCTGCAAGGTGAAGGAGAAACAAGATGAACTAAGCCAGGTGGAGAGTGGATGAGGATCTGTCAGGCAGTGCCATCCCCGGAGGCACCTCCAAAATGAAGCAAATTCTATTCTGAAAATCAGACACCTGTCAGTTTCCAAGTTTAAATGATTAAGGATGCAGGACACAGTGGTGCATACCTGTAATCCCAGCTACTCTGGAGGCTGAGGTAGGAGATTGCCTGTTTGAGACCAGCCTTGGCAACCTAGCAAGACCTCGCCTCAAAATTTAAAACATTAAATAAAAGGGCTGAGAATATAGCTTAGTGGTAGATTTTTGCCTAACCTGTATAAGGCTCTGTGTTGAATCCCCAGTTCTGCTAAATAAATAGATAAAGATGGAGGCAAGTTTGATTCGAAGATGAGGTGTGTAGAGCATCTGTCTTAGAGAGCCTCTCTGAGGATAGTCAGAATTTCAATGGTGATGAGTGAGCAATTATAATGGGCAGGTGACTCAGGAATAAAGTCAAGCTGTGAAGTTTTCCTCATGATAAATTTTATAAGATCAGATTTCATTTTTCTTTCTTTCTTTCTTCTTTCTTTCTTCCTTTCTTTCTTAACAGCAATCAGTGGGTTTCCATTATGAACCTAGTGTCTAACATCATGGGAATCAAATAAGCACAATATAAGCTCATGAAATTGTTGGAAATGTTTTGTGGAAAAAAATACTGATTTATTTTCTAGAGACGCATGCAACGGAGAACATATTACCTAGAGAAGCTTGTGTCAGAGTGAAAACACAAGTTTGGACCTCGTGAATCACCAGCTCTTGTTCTGGTATTTAAAACAAATACCTATTTGCATGTAGTGTGATCAAATTCCCAGTTATCCTGACTCCATTGATGTTTCTCTTCAAACGAGGACCCATTTGAACCATAAATCATACATCTGCAGACCCTTTAACATTTAACAGACAAGGCAATCACCATGACAGCCGCATCCCAAAGAATGCAAGCCCACACACATCGCATCAAAACACGGCTGAAGACTTATCTCCAGTTAGATGATATCTGCAACAATCTTATTGGTATTGTAGTGTCTGTCCTCCTATGGTTGGCTTCTTCATTTATTGTATGGTTAGAGGTTTAGAAAATCGTTAATTCAGATCATGCTACCGTAGCACTGAATGAAATCCTCCAGTTTAGAGGGAAATATCTGAATTTGTGTGTTTGAAATTGTTTTCTGAAGTACAGATTTAGAAAAATATCTGCAGATTTCTTTATATGCTTTTGTTGTTATTATAAAATGTTATATATATTATAAATTGTATTTTTACTTATTTTAGTTGTCATAAATCAGAATAATTTTAGAATGTAGTTGTACAAATTAGATTTCTCAGAGGTACTTTAATATCTTTATACAGTTTAGATTATCTATTTTTTACTTACTATATTTGTATTGTTTAATTTCCAAGAAAGTCAATTCCTTTCGAAATTTTAAATATGCTAAGTAAATATTAATATCCAGAATTAAATGTTCTAAGTTAATCTCTTATTCTAGAAATAATTATCATGTCTGTGATTAGAGAACAAAGGTCAGAACTCATTAGGCTGGAATGGAGGAATCTGGCTTGTAGAAAAAAATGGTCATTTATTTACAAAAGTCAAAAATACAAAAGGAAAAAAAGGCACTATCTTTCTGGTTTGAAAAAGAAAAATCAGAGAAATTATTTCAGTTATGCATAATAATGCATAAGGCAGTCCATTTTAAAAAATGTCTATGGGCTTCTCATGGAAATACAAACTGTAACAGAATGAGATAAGTCACCTGACCTGGTTCTCATTTTCTTCATCTTTAAAAGAGGAAAGATCTTCCTCATATACTTGTGAGAATTTAATATATAGGGACCAGATAGGAATGGGCCTTGAATATAACAGATACTCATTAAATTAATTAAAATTTTCTTACTTAAAGAAATGACATGCAGGGCTAGAGCAGTGGCTCAGCGTTTACAGTGCTTGCTTGGCATGTATGAGGACACGGGTTCAAACCCCAGCACCACATACACAATCAAGTGTCAGAGCAAGGACAGCCACATGAAAAACTAAATAAAATTGATTCTCTCTCTCTCAAAAAAAAAAAAAAAAAAGAAAGAAAGAAAGAAAGAGGTGTTGGAGTGGTGGCTCAGCGGTTATGGTGCTTGTCTGGCATGCACAAGTACACGGGTTCAAACCCCAGCACCCACGTACACAACTGTCAGAGCAGTGAAAGCCACGTGAAAAACTCACTAAAAATTGATTCTCTCTGTCTCTCTCTCTCACTGTCCTTCTTTCTTTAGAAAGAAAGAAGAAAGGAAGGAAGGAAGGAAGGAAAGAAGGAAGGAAGGAAGGAAGGAAGGAAGGGCATGCAGTTACTTAACATTTACAAAGCCTACATCTCAAGACTTCTGTGAAATCCTCTGACTTCCAATTTCCCTCTGTTACTTCGAGAAGATAATAAAATTTGAGGACTGCTTGTAATACTCACTGAAGTAGTTACACAAATCACCATTAGCTGTTTACATTTACAGAATATGTTAAGCTTATTCATGTCACATATATTAACCACTGTCCAATCTGATGTTCTATGTGTTTCAAGTCTATTTCCTGTCTCAAAAGCATTATTTTCTTACACCTCTTCATGTTCTTTCCTCTTGTAATACTAACCTTTAAAGTTTGCTTAATTTATAGGATTATTCTTCATGAATGAATAAAATATATGTCATTTTGGAGAAGTAGCTGCGTATGTCTTTGAGCAAAGTCCATGAATTTTCAGAGATGCCAAGAACATTCTGGATAGACAGAAAGAGTGTATCACTTTCTTTAAATCTTTACTCCTGTGAAATTTGTCTCATTGTGATAGCAATCCACATGCATGCTTACAAGATGACAATTCACTATAGAAACTGGGCAAGTTGGGTGATTCTTAAGAAGTGAAACCACAAACGCCAAGTAAGGGTCAATCCTCTCTTTCCTTTGTTGGAAATTTCAGAAACCTGGAAAGAAACTACATGAGTAATATATATATGCCACATAGAATATCAGACTAAAGAAGATGATGATTCAAGGGTTTTTCCGTGAACTATGGTACCAATATGTATATGTGAACCATGGTAAGGAAAGCAATATAGTCTAAAAAGCCTCTGCACATTTGATGAACAAAGTGATTGGGGACAATTAAAAGATAGGAGCCACAAATACTAAGACTGGTTAGGCTTCAGGTTAGGTTTTCTAAAAGAAAACATTAGTAGGAAAAGCTCTACTTTCTGGTCTTACTTAAAGTTGGAGTATTCCAGTTTAGTAAGATAGTAGGGAACTTTCTTTGAGGAAGAGCATATAATTAGCGTTTCATTTCTTTCCACCCAGCAGATCATCATAAATCTGTTATAAAAGATTGACCTCTGGTTCAATGTAGCAGACCTAGTGTAACTACAGTGGCAAACTCAGAAGCAAATTCCCCATTCGCTTGTTGAAACAACGTCTGTGGTTTCCCTTTCCATAGTAGCAGGGTAAATTTACCAACACCTGAGTGAATAAAGTGTCTTGCATGGTATGCTTATGTTTGTGCTACATTATTATTAGTCAAGCTACCATTTAATCAACAAAGAAGAGAATAACATATAAGCAAAAACAAACATACAAAATAGATGCTTTACATATAGCAACTTATTTAGTTCTCATTATAACCCAGTAAATTGCTTTCTATTTTTATATGCAAGGAAAATAAGATTAAATTATGCACTCAAAAGGGTATAGCTAGCAAGAGACAAAATTGAAATATAAAATCCAGGTCAATCAGATTTCAATGTCGATGTTCTTTATAGTCCAATGCATTTACCCTTCAGAGAAATGTAAAAGATGAATGCTTTCTAATTTTAATATATTAGTAAAAATGACAGTATATTATGAATTGTCAAAAAAAGAAGGAAGCCTATGCCAGCAGATAAAAAGCTAGAACGGAAAATACCCAGAGATCCTTTGAATACACTACTCCCTATTCATCATTGCTCTCTGTTCCTTCCACATCCTTATCCCTGAAATTCTGCTTAGTATCTTTTAAACACCTTTGACTGAGTTTTCTGACTTCCAATGGAAAACTACTACTCACATGTACTACAGAGGCAGTGACTCCTAAACTGCTAAGCCAGCAAGCTGGAGGAGGTCCAAAGACCTCTTATAATGGTGGGGATCATTCTCTTATCTTCAGGGAGACAGAATGAACATTTCAACTGAGACAATGCTGCTGTATTGTAGAGAAATTTAATGCAGCTTTAAGCTCTTTAAATTTAACTATGTGTACCACTATCTTAACAATTAACAGCTTTAGAATTCTGGGATGTTTACTATAGATCATAAATTTTTACCAAAAAATAATATATCATTAAGAATACTTAAATTTATTCATTTTTTCTTACTTTACTTGTATCTACCACTAATAAATCAGCATCATTAAAAAAATGAAACAAAAGAATTTCTTTGGTTATCTAATAAATCTACTGTCAATTACTCTTGCATGCCCCTAGATTGAAAACATAGTTCCATGGCCACGATATTATACAATACTTACAAAATTAACCAATTTTGAATTAAATAGATCACATAAGGAGGCTACACTTAAATATTTTTTTT
Source organism: Aplodontia rufa (assembly GCA_004027875.1). NCBI lineage: Eukaryota > Metazoa > Chordata > Mammalia > Rodentia > Aplodontiidae > Aplodontia > Aplodontia rufa. The sequence goes on along the minus strand of PVKS010012095.1, from coordinate 30,422 downwards.
GTTTCAATAAGCTTTTTATCTGAACAGAAAATAAATTTCAATCTACCTGAATGATACCATTACTGGGGTCAGTGACTGCTACTGTCATATAGGTGGTAGCAACCTGTAATGTGTCTTCAGAGCATGATGAGTTGCAATTCTCATTGTAGGAGGAGGGTTCCAGTGTGTGTCCTCTAACCTCTAGTCTATCGTCTCATGATTCTGCTTCAACAAACCATGGCCAGGCATCACATCTTAGGAGCCTTATAAGGCAGGTTCTAGCTCACAGAAAGCTGCTGTCGCCAGCCTGCCTGTATTTAAATTTTGGCTCTGCCAGTTACCAGCTGTATGATGTTGACAAGTTACTTAACTTTTCTGGGCCTCTGCTTCAAATGAATTACAATCCTAGCTTGAAACACATAATAAATTTAGTAGTTCTGGAAGAATGATGTGATGTCCTTCCTTCTCTCCCCTACCCCTCAGAAAACAAAAGGAAATTGTTGTAATGATTCTTCCCTGATTGAAGAAACTAAGGTCTCCAGGGCCAAGTTCAAAGTGGGTCCTATTCTTTCAATCCTCAAAGGCAAAAGAAGCCAAACCAGTCTCTGGCCTTTGTCAGAATGTAATAATGAACAGGATGGTATAAAAAGGAATATATTTTGAAGGAAGTATTGAACTGGCTTAGTGGTGGCTTTCTCTTCCATCTGCTCTCCTCTTCCCCCTCCATAAGATGAGTGAATCTGATAATTCCATCAGCCAATTTGAGGACTAACCATTGCTCCCTGTCTCAATATCGGACCTCATGACATTGGAGCTGAGAAAGAGTGGATGTAGCTAGACAGAAGATAGAATGGAGGAGATAGAATGGAATTTCCTGGATGTAGCACTGAGTAGCTGGAGGATCATGTGCTGCCTCTCCCACCTCTAATATGTAGCACCAGAATGTATGAGCAGCAAGGAGCGGGGCTGATGTGAGAGCAGACCATTTCAGGTCTGGGCTGCAAGTTGCTACACTGAGGGGCTAAGTCAATAGCAAGATGTGGAGTGAAGGAATTGGGGGTCAACTGTGAGACTGAAATATTAAAGAGGATGGATTATTTACTCTGAACACCAGTTTATTCTTCATAGTGAAAATGACTTAAAAATGACAGAATTGGACCAAAATGGCTTTAAGAGAAATGGATTCACAGCAGGAGAACCCTGTTGAGTTTCAAGGAGGCAGTTTTCACTGAAAAATAAAGTAATGATTTGATGTCTAGTCCTGAGGAGTTGAGACTTCTAAATCAAAACAGTTTCTTAAAAAAAAGAAAGAAAGAAAAACCACACACACATTATAATATCAGACATAGTCATCTCACTGCACAAAACTGTGCTTAGGGGTAATCTGGGGGTACAATCATGGAAGTTTGAAAATTTTTTTATAATTATTTAATGTTTAAATAGAAATAATTTTCCTTTGCCCTAAATGATTCTCTAAGTTTTATGAGGTAAAGTCAACTGATTTTCTTTAATCTCTCTTATCATGTTTTCAGCATTGATTCTTCAATTTTACACTTAGAAAGGTATTTTGGCTCAAATAAACAAAAAGTATAATATATATTTATTCACTATGCATGGAGTTTATGCATGTAATATGAAATAAATTCTTTCTTTGTAAAGAAAATGGTATGCAAGTATTAGAATAGATTGCTAAAAATAAGCAAGGATCAATAACATAAGTCCTAAGAAATATTATTGCATTTATTCTTTGTCCTTAATTATCCTTTACTACTCCCTTTAAAATTACCATCAAGATTTCTCCACCAAAGAGAAACTTATGCCTAAGGCATTTTTAGGGGTTGGGAGCTGGGCAAAAGCATTTCTTTTATGATATTAACAGAATGTACCTTGGGCCTCAGTATTATGCAAATGTAAGCAATTTGAAGGACTCTTCTTTCTTTGCTGCTTAAATTACACAATGACAATTACCCCTGTTACTTTGATACTGAGCCAAGCATTACTAGAATTGCTACTCTCTTACTACTATTCAATTTAACCGTATCCAAGATAAACAATTCGATGTCACAACTCATGATTCTTTTTTTATACGATATACTTTCCTGTCATTTTTTAAAAATTAGTAATACATAGTAGGAGAGTTCATTTTGACAATAGCAAACATGCATGGTATCTGATTTATTCCATTTCATTCCAGTTCCACCTCTGCCTTCTCTCCCCTTCTTCCCCCTGGTCTTCTTCCTCTACTCTACTGATCTTCCTTTCACTTATTTATTTATTAAAAATAAACGTTCCCCAAATTTGAATGTCATTCTTGAGCAGGGACCATGCTAACTAATCTCTGCGTTGTTTCAGACAGATTTAGTATTTGTGCTATGAAAGCAAACATGAAGTTTAAGATTCTTCTGTAACAAAATGCCCTTTCTGACCTTATGTCAAATTGTCAGAGGTGGTTGTTCACAGATACAGTTCTGAACTCTTGAGATTAGTTCCAATCTTGTCAATAAATGTGTAAGGAAAGACACTGCCTCTCCCCACCCCCTAACCCAAGGGCAAAACGGCAGTTTGCTTTCATATGTCCTTTATGGGCCCAGGCTTCTAGGCTTTGGAGTTGGATACTCTTGCTTCTTCAGTCCTTCATCTTGATCCTGGGTCCCCTGTACATGGCCCTTGATCTTCTCTCTGGCACCAAGTCCTCCTGACTCTTCAATGTAGGCATGGTCTACTCTGGTCGCAAGACTATCTGCTGTGAGCTCAATCCCTGGTGTCCCTGCTCCATCACACCTAGTATCCCCCATCAGCAGATGCACTCCATCTGTTCATTTATCCCCAGTCTCCCATCTTGATCCACTTGTTCCTTGCAGTCCAACATTGTCTTCTTGTCTCACCTGTCAACATCCTGGATTACTCCTACCATAAGGGCAGGACAATGAGAGCAGGGTAAGGGCTAAAGCCAACACAGGGTAGAGTTTATACAGACGGGGGTAGGTCTTTCCTCAAATATTTTAATTACACTAAAATTTCAGTCACTTTATCTGCTATCTCCGGTGAAAATAAAGAATTTACCCACTATTCTCAAATTATTTTTCCTGATTAGTGTTTAAAAGGAATTAAAATAACTTTGTTATGATAATGACTTTTTTCATTAGCATTTTTCACATTTAATCCTACTTCCCAGCAGGCTATTGAAAAACTTCATCCACTAAGCCCAGATCTTTCATTATAGTACTATTACCCAATGCTATAAACATAGCTGTTCTTTCTCAAATATGCTTTGTTTTATTTTGTTTTCCTGTTCTATAGACATAGCCAAATAAAATCCATCATGCAACTCTTCAGAGAGCAATATTTAGACCACATTTTGCTGAAAGTCCCTGATGAATGGAAAAGCATTACTGTCAACTTTAAAGGACAATGTGCTACAGGCTCAGGGCTCAGGAGAATGCCACAGTATTTGGGCATAAAGAAATAGTGCCTGGATTGGCAAAGACCAGCAAAGGCAGAGCCCTGAGAGGAAAGAGTGCATTCATCCATATGCAGAAGAATGATACTAGATCCCTATCTTTCACCTGCACAAAAATCAACTCAAAGTGGATCAAAGACCTAGGAATTAAACCAGAAACACTGCAACTGCTAGAAGAAAACATATGGTCTATACTCTAATATATTGGCACAGACACCTACTTCCTTAATAAGACTCCTAAAGAGCAGGAAATAAAACCAAGAATCAGCAAGTGGGATGGCTTCAAATATGAATAGGTTTTGCATAGCAAACGAAACAATAGTTTTAAGAGAGCCACAGAATAGGAGAAAATCCACTACTCTTCAGATAGGAAATTAAAATCCAGAATATATATAGAATTCAAAATATTTGACACCAAAAAACAAAACAAACAAACAAAAACAACCCAATTGACAAATGGGCAAATAAATTAAACACATTTCTCAAAAGAAGAAATGCAAAAGGCCAACAAACATGAGAAAAAATGTTCAACATGATTCCTAAGGAATCATGGAAATGCAACTCAAAATTACACTAGGATTTCATTTCACTCCAGTTAGAATGGTAATCATAAAAAATGACAATAAATGCTGCTAAGGATGTGAGGAAAAGGTACATCATGCAATGTTGGGACTGCAAATTAGTAAACCACTTTGGAAAGCAGTATGGAGATTCCTTAAAAGACTAGTAGTGGAACTATCATGACATAGTTATCCTGATCTTTGGTATTTATCCAAAATATCTAAATTCAGTATAATATAGTTATACATGCACACCAATTTTTATAGAAGCACAACTCACCATAGCCAGGTTATGGAACAGACTAGTTTTTAACATATTAATGGATAAATCCAATGTGGTATATATACACAATGGAGTTTTACTCAGCCAGAAAAATGAATGAAATTATGGTGTTTACTAATAAATGAATGGAATTGGAAAATATCATGTTAAGTGAAAGAAGCTAGACTCAAAAACTCAAGGGTTGAATGTTTTCTCTCATATGCAGAAGTTAGGAAGAAATAGGAATTTTTAAAGAGAGAGAGTGGAATCTCATGAAAACAGAAAGGAGAACAGTGAGTAAGGAAGAAAATCAGGGGGCATGGGAAAGGGGAGAAACTGTAGAATAAAATTGAGCAGCCTACACTATGTACATGTATATTATAATGAATTTCACTTTTTGTATAACTACAACTCACCAATTAAAAATAAATGAATCAACAGAGCAGAGGAAAGGCCATCAGGGTGAGGGAGGAAAGGAATGAAAGGGATACAATAGGATTCAAATGGGGCAAATTATGTTGCATGCATTTATGAATATGTTAAAATAAACCCCACAATTATGTATAACTATAATGCACTATTTAAAAAAAATAGTGCATTTGGACACCAATGGACATGGTTATTTTAGGGTCTTTCATTGGGAAATCCTTTGGTTTGGATGAGTGAGCTTCTAAACTACTGGTCTGGAACTAGGTTTTACACTGTGAGACAAAATAATCCTTGCAATATGGCAAATGAAGATGCCTTAAGTATTCATTTGGTGATCCACTGTCCACCATTCCTACTTAAAAATATTACCATACCCAGGATCATGAAAAAATTTTTTACCACTGAGGATAGATCATTACAGATTTCTCAGTATCTGCCACTTTAACCAAAAGCAGTAGACAAAAGCTTTAATAGATGGAGTATCTTAAGACAAGCCCTGAGGGAATAATTCAGGTTACATTCAAATCCAACATAAAAAGATATAATTTCCTTCTTTCTTGGCAGTATCTTTGATCCAAACAATATCTAGAAAAGGGCTATAATTTTCATTTAAGTAATATAATATAATGGGACTTAAGAAATATAGACTTCACATAACTTCTCCCTTCAAGCTAAGAATTCCAGGTAAGTCTAAGTCTGAATTTTATTATATTTCAAAAGAATATTGAGATTTCAGAAGTAAAAAAAATCTTGCTTTTAAAAAGAATACTTTAAATTAAAGGAATGTAGCCATTATCATGTTTTCTCCCTACCTTCCTGGTGTCTGAAACTACACTTTTGCTGTTCCTAGTACCATATAACAAATCTGTTTGTTTTTTTTTCAGTCTGTGTTTTTACATTTATTCCTGGTTTCCTGGGGCCTGAACAGGGACTCTTGGGGCTAATGTTTAAAAATGAAATATTCTGAAAAAAAATTTTATAAACTTTTAAAGTTTTGAAGCAGATTCATCAAGTTCTTTCCAGACCCTTTCCAACAGCAGAGAGCTGTGAGGGAAAGAATTGTCAGCCCACAGTGCTTTGAATAAGGCTTCAGTCCCTCACTGAGCCTGTGAATCATGGCTGTCATAGGAGGCCCATTGTCTCCTAAGTGGTGAAGGCATCACTAGTTATCAAGAACATCATTCTCTTTTATAAAAGGATGAAGAATCGAGGCAGTTCTCACAATTCTCTTTCAGGCAGATACAATGCTGTGAATCCTCTGGAGCTGCCCAGTAACTGCAACCAAGAATCAAACCACACCTCTCAGAACTGCCCTCCGCTTATAGACAACTGCCACTTGAGCCCTTCTGCAGTGCAATAAGCAGGTATCTACTAAGACACATAGGTCAACTCTGCTTTCAGGAACTGAATTTGACTCTGAAGCATGGAGCAAGGGATTAAAAGAACTCAAGTTAGCCAGGATGAGTATGAGTCTATAATAAGTTAAATTTTCTGTATTCACTATAAGTGGCAAAAACTCAGATCAAGGCAAATGGTGTTTCATAATTTCCTATTTTTGTAACATAGCTTCTCCTTGTTTTCTAAAATATAAGCTTATGCCTCTAATATTCTAATTTTACTGCTTAAAAGCAGATCATCCTTTCCATCAATGCAAAGAAAATTCTAATTTTACAAGTTACATTAGGTTTGTTTATGTATAATTCAGGAATGATTTCTGAAGACTGCATTGTTAGGTATAGTCTTTCACACTCAGTGATAGAGGTGTGACTTCAAAGCGCATTATGCTTCTGGACTTACTCCTTCCAATTCTAGTTGTCATTCCCTCATCTCCATCCATGCTGCACACCTCTCTTTGCTATTGTTTGTGTTCACTTGTAATGCCCTGGCCTCAGGGATTTGTAAGTGCTATTCCAGCTGCCCAAAACCTTGCCTACATGTCTTTTTAGCTCACTCTTTTATCACCTTCAAGATCTTGCTCAAATTTAAGCTTTTCATTTGAGGCTTACCCAAACCACCCTACTTGAATATAAAAGCATTTCTTCCTGTGGGACTTATGTTTTCACATTCCTGCTCCTTTCCTATCCACTTATGACCTTCTAACATGATATACAATTTGCTAATTTATTTTCTGTCTCTCCCCAATGGAATGTAAGCACCATGAGGAGGGGATTTTTATTTACTTTGTTCTACATCCCAAGAACCTAGAAGAGTGCCAAGTACTCAACAGATACTTGCTGAACAAATACATTATTTTGTTAATAATAGTAATAGTGGGTTCAAATCCAACAATGCTCACTAACTGAGATAATGGAAATAGGAAGCAAATCAAAATGAATCACCCAACAAATCCAAAGATTTTGGCTGATAGTTACAAACAAATCCAAAAGATTTATTTAGTGAGACCACAAAGAGCACAAAATTACCCAACACTTTTTGAAGCAGAGTTTTGGAATTATTTGTAACTCCTCAAATTTATTCCCTTACACTTTGCCAGTAAGGCCACAAGAGTTGCAAAGTACCCTTAAAATTTATAGTTTAGTAGGTAAACATTCTGAAAGTAGTTTATTTTTTTTTAAATTGTTGTTGTTGCTTCATTATATTCTTTTCTTTCACATATTATGTTCACATCTTTAAATTTAGGATTACAAGCAGTTTGTAACCTGCTTATGAACAGTGAAAATTAAAATAAGGTAGCTAAGAAATGTCTACTGAGATCATCATTTCTAGAACTGCCCCAGCATAGAGGATCCCTCCTCTGCAGTAGCTACACAGTCTTCAACAAAATTATGAAGCTGAAAATTCTATTTTTTTGCATTTAGATTTAATTTGGAAGTGTCACAATAGTGCTATTCAGAAATAAAACTTAGTAAGTAGTTATGTTAGATGAGATTATTCAGCGAATCTCAAAACCACAATGAGAAGCACAAATAGAAAATCAATTTTTGCAACGTCGTGGTGAAACAAAAAAGCAATGAACAACTGAAATTGGAATCCTGGAGTTGCTTTTAAAATACCCACTATTTCTTTACACAGGTTGCAATAAATTATAAAATATTTAATTTTGGGTTATGTAAAAATAGATCTTTTAGCAATTGCATATGATGACCTTTATAATAAATGGGTATTTGAGTAATTCATTTAATAAATAGTATTTATTTTTCTGATTCATATGACTTGAAAATTTATTTCCTAAAATACAGCAGAAGACAGTTTTATTATTACAGCTTTAAATATCTATTTTATACAAAGATTGAAGTCATAGGATAGCAGAGTACTACTGTTTATAGTTAAAGACTAGGTAAGTATAAATATGGCAGCAGGAACTGTGAAAGTGTTCTAAATCATCTATTTTTATATGATCCATTGGTCTGAAACAAAAAGCTAAGGCAAATATTTTTTAAAAGTAAAATGTTACCTCAGAATTCCATGCCTACAAAAAGGAAATCTAATATTTCAGTTCTCAGTACAAATTCTCAAACAAATCATTTGTCACCTGACCTAAACCCCAATTGATAGCAAAATAAATTTTGCCATAATCTATGAAAATGATAGGGACAAACACACAAGATTCCATCTCATTTGCAAACATATCTATCCCTGCTGGTATCCTTCTCTACAGTTTTAGTGTGTAACAAGTTCCTTCTAATCAAGATTAATCCCCCTAAATGTGCTTGAATGCGGACTCCTGCAATGCTCTCAAATAAAAACACTGCAAACCTTATTCGTCAGCCTTCCTCCTCCTCTGTGTTTTTGACCTTTTCCAGAACTGAATAATCTGGAAGCTAAACATTTGGTCAAGGTTTTTCCATATCATCCCTCTTCCCGAGCAAAGACACCCCCATCCTTTCTCATGTCCTACACTCAGTTCCTGTTCTACACAGCCACAAAGACAGAGGTGAATCACAGTAGGCAGCACTTTCCTAACAGACCTGATGGTTAAGTAAAACAGAACCTGAAATCCGGGCTAACACCTGAGCTGGCTGGTCCCAGGATTTCAAGAATTTCCTGGGAGTTTATTTTAATAAAATTCCACTAAAGCTTGTTTTATAATCACAAAACACTGGAAGCATTTTAAATAATTTACAACATATTTTATCCATGAGATAAGGTACTATAGATTTCCCAGATTGTTAAAGCAAAATCAAAATTATTTTCCTCAGTTCTAAGTGATTTTAAGGTAATGAATATGGGTTGTGAATCTTCAAGAGGGAAGGTTATAGAGATTTTTGTTGTTTTTGGTTTTATTTATGTATTTAAGTCACCTTGATTAAATAACATACAATATTGTAAATAAAGCTCATCGGTTTTTTAGTTTACAGATATAGAACACGATCACAAACTTAACAAGTATTCTTATGTCCTTCTGCAGTCAATTTTCTCTTTACCTCCAGACCTTGGCAGCTACTATGTTTTCTGACCTCGCAGTTTTTGATTTGCTTTGTTTTTGACTTGTTCTAGAAATTCAGATAGCTGGAATCCTACAGAATGTAACCTTTTGAATCTGGCTTCTTCGAATAAAGTGTTTTGGGGACTCTTCCATCTTGTCGTTTTTAGTAGTAGTTTTTACTGCTGAATACTGCTCTATTTTATAGATGTGCTACAGTTTATTCACTTACCATCTAATAGACATTGGAATTGCTTCCAGATTTGGGCTATTATGTATAAAAGCACTGCATATACCTGCATATAGATCTTTGTGTGAACATGAAATGTTATCTCTCATAAAGATAACTTTTTAAAAGTTTGATTATTGGGTAATATGTTAAGTATGCGTTTATCTTAATAAAACATTGGCAATGTGTTTTCCAAAATAGCTTGCCATTTTGTATTCTTAACATCATATGGGAGTTCCAATTGTACCAAGTCTTTGATCATATTTGTTACTATCTTTTTAATTTTAGCCACACTGGGGGGTATGAAGGGTATATCAGTTTTTTATTGGTACATATTAATTACACAGAATAGTGGGTTTCACTGTGGCATAGTTATATATGCATAGAACATAATCTGATCAATTTCATGGCCTAATATAATCCCTTCCCCAACTCATCCTCTACATTAATGGTCTCCCTTCTGTATTCATAATGACTTTCATTTTCCCTCTTGTATCAACATATGCAAGAAAACATACCATATTTGCCTTTCTCAGTCTGGCCTATTTCCCTTAATATGATGATCTCCAATTTCAGCTATCTTCTTGTAAATTACATGATTTCATGCTTCTTTATGATTGAATAGTACTCTACTGTGTATATATGTTGTATTTTCTCTATCTACTCACCTGCTGAAGGACGCTATGGCTGAGTCTATTACTTAGCTATTGTGCACTGTGCTGCAATAAACATGGGTATACATGCATTTTTTTAAAGAGAGAGAGAGAGGATCAATTTTATTTAGTTTTTCATGTTGCTTTCATTGCACCAACATCTTGTTGTGTATGTAGTGCTGGGGTTCAAAGCAGCATCCTCATGCATGCCTGGCAAGAGAAAAACTGCTGAATGGTTAGTCATAAAATTCTATTTTGCAATCACCTCATTTTAATGTGAGTTTAGTTTTGGATTCCTCCCTTTACATGCAGAGGTAATCAGAAACTCTCATATTTATTTATATACTTAATACAACACATTGATGGATTATGGTTTGTTTTTTTGGAAAGATATTTTCCCTACATTTTAAAGTAGAAAGAAAAATGGCCACTTTTAACACTTCTACTTATTTATAATTTCCCCTTTTCTCCCTTCTTTTATAAGAGTGACAGTTTTGGCAGGACAGAACTTCCCTTTTCAGGAATTTCTTACTTGCATTCACAGTGTCAGTGATGTAAGTAATCCTGCATGTGTGTGTGTGTGTGTGTGTGTGTGTGTGTTCTATGACTACAGCATTATACACCACAGATTCTAAGATAAACTGAAACATGGCAAAAATTATAATTAGTACCAAGTGGGAGTAGTGTAATAGCTAAAAAAGAAAGTAGAAATCAAAATTTCATTTCTTTTATCCAATTCAGGTGTTTGAAGCAAGCTCTCGGGTGATTGCTAATTGTTGAAATTATATTTCTTTTGAGTATTTTGAATATGAAAAGGATGATGCTTCTTTCATTCACTAATCTCACAGAATATTCTTGTGACCAGTATTTTGGATGGTGTAGTCATTTAATATCTTACTCAAATACCATTTGGAGAAATTCTGGGAACATTTTAAAGTCTTTTACTATGTTCTACTTGTTGAGAGTCCTAATGATGTAGAAAGGAAAGCAACTGCATTAGAAATATTCTTAGATAGACTAGACTGTAGTTTATTTGCATTCTCTAGCATAATATGTTAACCTCAACAGAAAAAAAGGAAGAAAAGAGATGGCAACATGCACAGAAAGAATGGCAGTGCATTTCTATATAGCAAAGTTAATAACCCAGAAGAACTGGACACAGCCTAAGTGTCCAATAATATAAAATTATTGAAATAAATCATAGTACATTTATGCAGTGCTATACTCTCCAAATATTAAATATAATGTGATGGAAGAATACTTATTGTTCTAAATATTATATCATTTGTCTTGATTTTTTGAGGATAGTGAATTAGGAATAAATAACTTACAGTTTTCTTTTGTGTAATACATCTTATTGGTAGAAACTCCTGAGAATCTGAAGGCACAACAATTGAAAGGATACTCGTGTAAAAATCTTCTGGCACAGTCTTTCTTCCTAAGAAGAAGTTTCCTGACTATTAGCAGGCTTCCTAGAATGTATAAACTGAAGGAAGTATTGAAGCAGAGGCCTTCTCAACCACATTAATGATTTTTAGCTTTATACAGTATCTTATCTGCGTTGGCAGAGCAAAAGGTTAATAAATTTCTGATGAAACTAATGACAATAGCATATGTTATCATCTTAAAATATGCTGAATTACAGAAATGCTTTCATGATCCCAGAAATACTTAACTACAGAAAGTTTTAACTAAAAAAAAGATTTGGGTTTTCCAACTACAAGAGTTGTAAATAAATTTTCCTATTATGAAGAGGAAACAGGACAACACAGAAGTTGAGAGTTGAATGTCAGGGTTAGGTAAGCCTCAGGGTGAATCTTGTTTGTGCCAGTTATCAGTTTTGTTAATTGGGAAAATTTCTTAACTTGTAAAGCCTCAGTTCCTTGTCTGTTAAACAAAAACAAGGAAAGTACTTCTCTACAGGATTTCTATGGGGATTAAATGATGAATCACAAGAAAGATACATGTATTATGAATACATAGCACTTGGCGTGTGTTAAGTAATTAATAAACGTGCGTAAATGCAAGGCATTCAGATTCCCTGATAACTCATCATACAAACGCCAAAGCTCTTTTCTGATGAATGCTTAGGTGTGTGAAATCAGAACTGGGTGGTGTCATGTTTTATTAGGCAAGTGTAGCAACAATATAACTTAAAATGTTAGTAAAACAGGTGCACATGTATAAAATTTCATCATGCCATAAATTTGAGATCTCACCCACAAAAGGAAAGAGTTAAGCTTTATTTCTCTAATTTTTAATAGATATGAACTTTCTCTTCATTTTACATCATTAAGGAATAACTATTACCTTAGATACTATTTGGAACACATATCCAGAAAATCTTTTAGTATTTTACATTATACTACTTAATTATAAAACTATCTGATCTTAAAAACCTTTCTGGTTTATCTAGAAATTAATAGATATGAAGAAGACTTATTGACTATATATGTATGTTAAAAAGAGAATGAACGTAAAGGTCACAAAATGTCACCAGTTGTCTTTGGCAAGTTTAATCACATATTCAGGTTTCTCTCCACAGCCAGAATGCATTGCTTTGTCTTCTCAGCTAGTGTGATTCCAATTAGACAAACAGAAAGAACAAACTGCAGGGTTTTTGTTTTTTTTCAAAATTAAAAAAGGAAGTGCTTAAAGCTCATCAAAAGCTACACAAACACAAACTATGCACTGATGTACACAGATGGAAGCAAACATACAAACAAGCAAAAAAATCTGAACATGAAGTCAGTAAATTCCAGAAAAGTGTATTATTTATAACATAAGCAAGAAAATATTTTAAAAAATGAAATTGTCATGAGATAAGAAATAGGAATTAGGTGGGAGTTTGGTTTTTTCACAATATTATTATTAATAAATTGAATCTTAATCTCCTTTCAACATCTAAGAGGAATATCCTAAATTAAAGGTAAAATTTAAATTAATAATTTGGAGAAATTCTGAGTGTTATGACTTGGATATGGTTTGGGTGTTCCCTAGGGCCACCTTGTGATTGAGGTCTGGTCCACGGGGTGGTAGCACTGGGTAATGATACTGGTAGTGGGTGGCATCTGTGGGAGGTGAAGTTCAGGGGAAGGTCCTTAGGTGATGGGGGTCGCATAAGGTGGTTCTTGCATGATCTCTTTGGTAGTTCATGTAAGAGGGCTTTTTTAAAAGCAATGGCACTGCCTCTCTCATTTTCTTTCTGCTCCTGGCTCAAGATATGACTGCTTGTTTCTAAACCAGTCTCACTAAAATGAGGAAGCCATCAGCCACTCTCAACAGAGATGCCTTTTCCCTAACCCTTGCCACATCTTCCATTTTGATTCTCCTAAGGTTTGAACTAAATAAACCTTTCCTACATAAGTAGCCTGCATCAAATATTTTATTATAGTAATGAAAAGCTAACTACAATATGATGAGTAAATAAGAGTAAGATGAAACGATAAAGTGGTCTTTTGCCAAAACAATCTACTGTTTATTACATTTATTTCAGCTTTTCAGGGTTTAGCAATTAGGTACAGGAATGGCACTGGTATTCTCAATAATGTTCTCAAAAGTGACTATATACTTTGTATAATACTCAAAAGAGTGCAGATCTCAATTTCAAAAATATTGCTATATACTAGCCAAGAGTCCTAAAGTTTTCAACAAATTCTCTAACTTCACTCCATACTTAACTCTCAGGATATAATGTTTCTTGTTTGTAAAATATGAGCACTGGCCTATACGCTAGGATTCAAAATCTAGATAGGCAATTCTAAACGTCTCATTATTGTCATGTTGCTTGGGAACATCTATGGCTACTATTCATTATGCCCTACTATTGTTCTCACTTAGCTCCAAATAACAGATGTTTGGAAGCTAACTGGTCACCAAGGTTTATCTTGGTTCATCTTCCAGTGGAATCATACAAAAGGAAAAAGGAGTCATAAGAAAAGAATACCAATAATATAAATGTAGATATATCTTGGTGCTATACTTCATTTTTTAATGAAAAAACTGAAGTTCATAGGTACTAAGTTCCTTCTATTTCATATCACAGAGGTTGTTCACAGTAGATTCAAAATACTACTTAAAATATGATTTGTGTTAGTAATAAAAGCTGTGTACTCTAAGCAACACACATTATTACAGTCTTTGTGCGTATGAAGTTGTCACTCTTGGCTTATGTTTTTATTTATGCACAAAAGGGAAACAAAAAAGTGAGGGGGAATATAATGACAATTTATATGGTCTAGCATTTCCTTCTCCTTCCTTATTAGTGGGTTCATTAAGCCTGCCTACCAAGATATATCTTACTACTTACACCCATTTCTTAAAGTACTGTGAATACTTTGAGTCACTGTACTGATGATGTTAAACAAGCCAATTTGGCACAATACATATTGTGTTAAAATTTCATTTGGGCTCTTAAAATTAGTTATAATCCATTGGTGTTTCTGAATGTAAATGTAACATGCAAACTCAACTCTGCTCAAACCAGAGCCAAAGTATCCAAATATTGTCTCAAAACTGCTCTAGAAGCCAGATCACAGAAGGTCCTGGTTCTGGGGAGGCTGAGCATTCTGAGGACACTTGGTGAAGAGGATCTTTTCCCAAGTGGCAAGGGAGTGTTTCAACATTTTGACAATATGGCTCACTCACAGATGAAGTCGTCAGCCCTAAATGAATGCTAAAGATTACTTGAAAACCTCCCAAATGTCAACATACTTCTATCAATCTATTTATAGTTTCTTCACAACGTGGAAACAAATGTCAGATAGAAATAAAGATTTATTTTTGAAAAAAGTTAAAATTTTGTCTGTGTTAGATTAAGAGAAATATGGCTCCTATTTTTTTTTGCTTTTAATTACTAAAAATATGTAAAAATCATTAAAATAGTTTCTACAATATTTAACATCAGTTATGGAAGTATAAGGTTTAGCAACAAATGATTATTCAAAATAGCTATATTGCTAACACCAATACCTATGAAAAATACTTGTGTTTCTTCTTATTGGAAAACATGTAATGAATGGTGGCTTTGGGGGAAGAAATGACTATAAACAGAGCATTAGAAAACCTATTTTAAAACTGTTAGGAAAAGAAAAATTGAGGACATTTCCATGTTGAATTCTCAGTGAAATGCTATGAATTTTTTCCAGAATGTCATTGACAATTAAGAGAAATAATTATTTAAGATATTTAAGATACAAAATGTAAATATACTAGGAAATGCCTAAGAGAGAGTCATTGCACAACGAAACTCTTAGAGCCCAGCAATCTCCAGGCAATAGGAAAACACCTCATTATAGTAATTCAAGAAATCCCAACACAAACTACGTCAGAGCCCTTTATTCTTTATTCCCAAGAGGCTCTTGTAAAGCCAGAACACTATGAGATGCCCTTGTTATTTCCAATGTACCTGCAGTCTGAACGCTGTTCCTCTGAGGAACAAAATATGCAGCTGGGGCTGCCTGTTACCAACACTGTTTCACTACACAACTGCTAATTTTCCACCTAACTGACCTCGATTCTTTTCCCTTTTAAATCCCTGATCAATAAATGGTTAAGTAAATGCTTGTTTTCCAACTCTATTGTATCCCCTTATGATGTGAGCTTATGAATGTACAGAATTAAAAACCTAACACATCTATTTCGATTTGAACTTGTATATTTAAGATATCTGAGCCCTAGCATGTTTTTACTGACATACTTGAAGGCCATTCTTATCTTTAAATATTACACTGAATTCTAAAAAACTGCTTTTCCAAAGGTTTGAGCACCTGTCTCTTTAGGATGGTTCTGATGTATCAGTGCTTACAAATGACTGCAGTTTGACCCTCCTTGAAAAAGAGACTTACCATTCTCTTTGAGAAATATGTTTGTGACGCCATCCCCATTAATATACCTGTGTTTTCACATTTCTATTGTTTAATCTTTATTGAAGCTTTTCACACTGTCTTCTGGAAAGTAGGACAGGAGAAGTTAGTATTTGTTTGTTCAGCAGGGAGCTGAATCAACACTTATTCTCTCCAAATCCTAGAATAAAGAGGCTGAAGCATGTTGTTAAAACAGTAACTCAAGGAGTCCTTGCACTGTGCACCTCAGAATGCTCAGACGTCTTAAGAAGTGAGCAGCTCTGGGTGTGCGTGCAGCTGAGGTGTAGAGGAAACTGGTGTGTGAGGTGATTCTCTCAACCCCCTGACAACAGCCTCATCTCATTTGAGGTAAGTGATGCCTCTCAAATCAACCTACAACAGTGAGGCCAGCACTGTTCACCTCTGAAACAGCCACATAAAGAGGCCTGCCATTGACCAGCCAAGGCACTGCCTCAAAAGAAACCAGTAACTCCTCCCCTCCCAAACCCAGAGTGCATGAGGAAAGTCCCCGGGGTGATAATCTGTTTATTACTCTGTGGCACCAGTTTCACAGTGTGTGGATGTATACAAACTTACTGAGTTTTGTATATTAAATATGTGCAGATTTTTGTATACCAATTACGCCTCAGTAAGGGTATTAGGAATATAATTCAGGTTTTGTTAATATACTCTGCATATTGGTTAATGCTCTTATTTATCTTTAATCCTTTGGACCCCTTTTCTAAAATGGCACAGAGTGACAAACTAAAATGCTGTAACTCTAGAACTTCGGAAGCCCTAGATAACATCTCTCATTAAGAGAGTACCAAAGTGTTTTTACACTTTGAATAAGAATACCCAACTCTTTTTTTTAAGCCTGCCTATCTATACACGCCCCCAAATGCCACTGAATCCTGACAGTCACTTCCTTCTTCCAATGCCACCTGCTTCAAACACCCACCCACGAGCTGCTAAAATCCTCCTATCACCTCAGCCACATGCCAACACAGAATGCTGCCTGCCACCCCCACCCAAACCTCCAAACGGCCTTTGGAATTAAGAAACAAATATACATAACCCAGATCACAAAGGGCTTATTATGGCAAATGGCTCTGGGGTGAATATCCTGAAGAACTTCACCATGTTATTATAATAAATTCAAAGCTGTTATTTCTAGTAGGAATGTGATGCTTAGTCAGAGAAAATGGTCAATAGGAGAAAATTCAGTTTCAAATATATATATTGAACCAAAAGCAAATGTAGAGTTTATACCTTACCCTACTGCAATTAGAAATTCTCAGGTAACTTCCACTTCATCTGAGAATGACTTTTGATATGAGTGACAACTTTAACAGCTCTTCACCTCATATAGTTTCAACTTGTTTGAACCTAAAAACCACCATGCTCTTAGAAGACATTATCTAGGTACCATTCTAATCTTTAAATCACTATTTGCCTATGATCATGCCCTGCACAGTGAGAATACAGTGTTGAAGATGAGATAGCTATTAATAAGATGCTTATCCATTTTCAGAAGGTAACACCTCCCAATACCGGATTTCTTTTTGTGCTTAACTTAGAGAACTGAAGCTGGAGCTTTGTCTATTTACAGATGCCTCCAGGTCAGGAACTGCACTTATGTCTCCAACTCTTCAATACCCAGCAGAGTCCTGGTTCTGATTGCATGCATCCTTGATGAATGAATGCGTGTGAGAATAACAGCAGGGCTGCATGAAGAACATACAAGCAGATTTGTGAACAAACAAATGGTAGCATTTTTCACAGAAAGCGGGCCTAATGCTATCATGAAAGGGGAAAGTATGGCCTTTCTCTATCGACTCCTCTTTATCTACAACCCTAGGAAACTAACGAGCTCCTTAACTAAACTCCAGCTCTTGGACTGACAATAAACCACAGCCCTTCCTAAATGTGAAATTAGGAATTCAGAATCTCAAACTGTTTTGAGTGCACTGACACGGACTGTGGGTTTCACAGAGGGCCAGGAACCCATACTCCTCGCTCCTTTCCACAGCTATGCTATGAATCCAACAGGAAGGAAACTCATCTGGAACATGTTGCCATAAGCTGCTAGCAGAATTTTGTGAATCTGAGTATTTCAGGAACAAAACGGCAGCTCTTCAGTGCATTTCAGGATATTATAATGGATTTGGAACCATTGAATAACAGTGTAACAACTGTCTACTTGTTTTGTTAAATTTAAAGGAGGAGAGGTCTTCCTATCCTTAAAAAAAAAAAAAGACTTTTCTACTCTAAAGTATTACTTGGTATTTTCTACCTAAAATTATTACTGAGATAAATATAATTAATTTCCCCAGAGGCTCTTTGGAAATTTAACACACTGTAGCCACTAAACTTGGAAACTTAGCCCAAACTTTACTGTTTATAAATCTCTAATTGGAACTGTTAGACCTGAAGTGGGAAGCTACTTTTTCTCAAATTCCCATGAGTGAATAATTGAGCCTCTTGAGAAGTCACAAAAGGACAATGAAGTTTAAAGAGACTGGTATTCTTTCTTTCTTTTTTTTTCTTTTATCTTTCTCTTTCTCCTTCTTTCTTTCTTTCCTCCCTCCCTCTAAAATTAGGCTTAACTCACAAATTCAAACACCAATACCCTATTTGGGGTGTATTTTTCTAATTAATCTTAAGATGAGAGAAAAATGTAAACTGAATCTCAGATGAAGTGGCACTGAAGGTAATAGGAGAGGAACTTGGATATCTGTATTTTGGTTGGTAAAATTGGAAGACAGTGTTCACTGCCTTTTAAAAATCCTTAAACAATAACCTATAAAACACTGAATGTTAGGTTCTTAGAACATCAAAATCAATTAAAAGCTACATCTATGTTTTCATCACATTTACTCTGACAGAGATTGGTAAATTATCATCCCTCACCATGTGTAGGCATCTGATATATTGACAGCAATAAGATACTAATAGGCAACCTTATTAAGCTTTTACCAGTATCAGGTTCTGTTAGAAATTCTTTACATCACTTCTTGCCACATCTTGCTATGGTCTTTTATGTAGCTATTATTACTATAATCCCTTTTTACAGATAAAAACATTGAGTAACAGAGAGGTTTTGTGGCCAACCTAACACAGCCAGCTCATGGTGAGGAAAGGATTTAAATTATACAGTATGGCTTCTAACTCTTACCAACTGGCTATGGCTGAGTGGCTGAATAGAATAGCCAATTAGTGCTATTGGAATTTGTTAGTTATGCTCCATAATGTCCAACCCAATGCATTTAAAGTTATTGCATTCAATTAATTTCCCCTTTAAATTACCTAACAATTATGCATCTTAATTACCCTGTAGAAGAGAATGTGCACACCCACATATTTACATATCTATATAGCATTAGATTGATTTCTGGAAGATTTGGGATCAGTCTCAGCTTATTAACTTGTTAAAAAGTCATTAACATCAAAAGTTGTGGCTCAGTTGCTCAATGATAATAAAAATCACTTAAACTTAAGTGATCTTTAATATTCCATGCAGTTTCCAAATTTCTAGAATTCCGTAATCTCTTGATGTTTGTTCTATTTCCTTAAGAGTGACTCAGATAATAAAGAGGCAGTTCTATAATTTTTCAGTTTCCTAGTGTAAAAGCAATACTTTTAAAGGAGCACACACCTGTTCCAGGAAAAAGGAGTATTTGAGAGCTGCCAAAAACATTTCCACAGTCACCCAGTCTAAGAAATACTGATTCAAAAAATTCAGGTTACACTGTAAAAATGTCTTTTAATTGTGAATCATCCCTGCAAGAGAGAAACAGCCTTTATTGCTAACAAATGGAATTGCCAGATTTAGCAAATAAATATAGAAGGCACCCAGTTCAAAGTGAATTTCAGGTCAACTAAGAATAACTTTTTAGTATGTTTTACTGAAGGATAGTTTTTAGTATAAAATATATGTACCACACTAAAATTTTGAGGGAATACTAAAAAAAAATTCATTATTTATCTAAAGTTTAACTGATCACCTATATTTTAATCTGGCAACATTAATGACAAAATTAATCACTTCTTTGATATCAAATCATAAAACCAAAAGAAAATATTTATAACCTAAATATAGATAAAAATAATGGGAAGCTGGTTCACATTATTATGTAATCAAAATAAACCCATTACACATCCAGGATAGGGCAAGTCAATCGCAGGCCTAATGGTGTGTGCTATACGGGAGCTTACGTGGTGAAATAGAGCACAGGGTCTGTAATGCTCCGCACTGGACTGAAATCAGCATACCACACGCACACCTCGTCATTAGGACTTCAAATAAATGGTTAGTGAACAGGAAGTAACTAGGAAGGAGTAATTTTTAAAAAGTGAATCTAAAGTGAACAAGGATATACAGAAATACAAAACAATACTATGAATCCCGGGAAAAGCAAAAACCACTTACCAAGAAACAGAAGGGTTAAGCAAGTTTAGAATCTTCTTTTCTTCTTCACTTCCAAGAAAATGCTCCCCTATCTTTTAGGACCCAATTCTAGAGCCTTCCACCTGGAAATCTTTCTTAGTGTTCATTATCCTATCTGCACAAATCCCTGCAGGCCTAGTTAGGTGCTTTGTGTTTAAAACTCCATAGCACTTTTAATATATTCACACTGTTCCCTCATAACTAGGGTCTTAATAGATTATTAAGTCAGGTGTCTACATGTCTGTTTTCCCTTCAAAGCAAAGAAAATGTTAGAATAGGAGCTGTACGAGTCTAAGCCTGTCCTAGACACTTCCAACTGAATGAATGGGAATATAAGTGGTCGTGTGAGAGGTAGGACAGAAATAATAAAACATAGAATTTAAAATACAGGATATTTTATTCAGATAATAGTCTTCTATGCTCTGCTGCTTTCCATTACAAATTTATTTGTTACATTTCATTTTGAAAAATTCTGTTTTTCTTCTAAGTTAGGGTACAATCTGATTAAAATGCAATAAACTCTATTTATAAAGGGTTTATAAAAATAGAACTCTTCTTATACAAAGAGTTTATAAAAATATAACTCTTCTTAAACAAATTCTCATGAATAAATATAAATCTGCAATGTCCCAGGGATATCCTGTCTTCTCTTCCACTTCCAGCTAAAATGAAAGATCTCAGCATTTAGGACAACCCCAACTAAACCCAAATGTTGATTTAAGGTGAGAGTGTAGGCGAGAACTAAGAATCTGCAACTAAGTTGAGGAATCTGACTACTCAGACGTGAGACAACTAAGGAAGATCATGGATAAGTCATAAAAATTTCTTCTCAAGGACAGAGTCTGTTCAACACTCTACTTTCAGTCCTTTCATATAATCTATTCTTTCTATTTAATACAGGGTGATTTGCTGATCTAAGACCACACAGAAACACCCTCATACATACACTCATTCCAGTGTATACCATATTAGTCCTTTTCCTACCAATAACACAGTAAAACAGACTGGATGATTTATAAAGAAGGTTAATTTGAGCTCATGGTCTGAAGGCCCAGTGTCAAGGGGTATGACTTGGTGATGGCCTTCTTGTTGACAGAGTCCAGAGGCAGCACTAGGAATCAAATGCTAAGAGACAGGGAACACATGCAGATATATGTGTCTTTTATAGTCTCCTTCTATATATAAAGTCACGAAGATTCAATCATGGAGGCTCCATTCAAATGGCCTTATCTTAACTCTAATTACTTTCCAAATGCCCTAAATCTAAAAAACCATAGTTGGACCTAGTTTCCACCCTCTTAATAACTCATAATGAAGATTAAATTTCAGCAGGAGTTTGGGGGGATGAGTCATATTTCAACTATAGCACATACCTACCTCTCAATAAATACACACACCCTACACTTTCTTTTCTCCTACATGAGTACTCACACACCTACCCCTAAATGATTTTCCTGTATTGTTCTTTAGATCCTGGATTTCTTTGATTTCCTTCCTTCCAATATATGTGCATCGTTGGTCTCTAATGCGAGCCTTCATGTTTCCTTGAACCTTGTTTCTTCTTAAAGCTAAAATTTTCAATAATGTAATCAAACATGTGCTTATGTATTCTATTTATTTTATTTACACTTACTTTTTTTATTCTAACTCTGTTATTACAACTTCAAAAGCAATGGTTTTCTCTTCAACCCTGCTTTTTTCTTTTTGTTAATGACAGAATATATAGCTGTGCATCTAATAACTTCTCCAACAAAAGCCATTCAAGTAATAAGCAAATGACTAAATAGAAACAAATAAATGTTGCAGTTTAAGGATTTCAGCATAAATGTATCGGAGCTTTCACCTCTGCCTAG
Source organism: Aplodontia rufa (assembly GCA_004027875.1). Classification (NCBI taxonomy): domain Eukaryota; kingdom Metazoa; phylum Chordata; class Mammalia; order Rodentia; family Aplodontiidae; genus Aplodontia; species Aplodontia rufa. The sequence goes on along the minus strand of PVKS010012095.1, from coordinate 8,320 downwards.
CAGTAACTACCTCACACCCCAGGAGCTGTAGGCTTGTTTTTATTGCTTCCTGAGTGTTTACCCATATGAAGCTTTTCCCTATCCAATTATTTCCCTCAGATTTTAGTTTACTTCAATTCCAGAGGATCTGAATTCTATAATTACTGTTCCATATTGAGGAACATTTTCTATATTTTTAATCCCAGTTGCAAGAATAACACTTCCTTATTTGGAGTCACTGGCAAATTATACTTCCATATAGATAAACTGCTATTCTGGGCCATAAATGAAAATACTTCCAGTGGATAAGTTCAGAAATAAAAAATAGGGTAGGGGCTCTGACGGAAGTATTGTTTAATCATTCATGTCCTGCTAAATATACACAGGAAGTGTGGGAACTAAAATTCCCACACTTCCGCCAGATAGAAAATTGGAGGTGATATCTCTCTTTTTAGCACTTCTTTTAATGTAGCTTCAAGCTGTTATCTTGTGGTTTGTTCTTATTGCTATTTATGGCCATCTATGTAATCTTTGGTCACATGGGAATGATCACAGGTAACCCAAAGGCTTGCAAAGGACAGTTTCACAATTACAAGACATAATGTTCCCAAAATCATCATGCCATGTGTTGTATTTATTTTACTTATTTGTATTTATTCCAACAAGAATATCTCAAACTTTCATCTATTTGTTAGAAAGAGATAGTAGAGAAAAGAAGCAATCTAAAAATCCACAGAAAGTGTATTTCAACTGTATCTGTGCTCGTCCCTTTGAATGCCCTCTTTCCCAACAACAGAGCCGTTAGACAAAGAGAGTTTGAACTAAATCTCCTTTCTTTGATCTGTGATCTATTTTGGTGAAAATAAGAACAGAAAGAGAGGTGAGAAATTGAAAATAATTTCTCTTAAATTTCTTTTTCTAGCTTCATGGTATAATTGTGTTTAAAGACATCATATGGATTTTGGTTTTAAAGATGTCTTTATATCATTTAGAATGTTAAGAAAAATGAATAAGCCATATTTTTAAATTCTGTTTACAAACTGAAAAACTAATTTATTGTAATAACTCAAATGTAACCAAGTACTGTGTCTTTTAAAATTCATAATATTTTGTGATTGTAGAATGACGACTGAACACCTGATAAATTATAGCCAAAAAAAAAACCTGTGGAAAACAATCATGACAATTATAAATATTAACATTATATATATATATATATATATATATATATATATATATATATATAGTTTCCATTATGTTTTGGTACATTAGTTTTAAACATTCATTATGCTAATATTAACAGTGTAACAGTATATAAGTAAAAATTTAAAAGTCATAAGTACACTTTGCTGAAATTATAGACAAATTCTCTATAGTAGCTAATTGAGGGAAAAGTCTTTCTCTGATGAAGTAAAATGATATTAGTAATTAAGATCTACACCAAAGTGTGGTCCAAAGACCAACACCATTGTACAACATGAAGCTTGTTAGAAATGCCGAGTGTGGGGACCCACCAGTTATTACTGTATCAAACCCTGCATTTTTAAAAAAGCATGATATGAGTTGTATGTACATAAAAGCCTGAAAAGCACTGCTCTATGATATCCTAAAATTATAAAACAAATATATCTGGGATATTTTCTGGCCCTAAATAAACTTTTGACTTTTATTTCCTTTAGTGCTCCTTAGGCATCTCAAAACCTTACTTGTATGAACCTTCTCACGGCTAAATCATATTATTTAGATATTCTTTTATGTGCAGCTTGTCTTTCAAAACATCAGGCAGTTCCAGGTCCCATTCACTTACATTTTCTCGATTTATGTGACAATGTTAATTTATGTTGTCTATTTGCTCTGCTTAAGTAGGGGCAGTTAAAACAATGTAACTTACAATAGTTACATTTTCTGAATTTCTTACTATCTTAACTCTTTCAGAATAAAATGCTAGGAACTAGAGTGCTTGGGCATATAGGACATTTTGGAAACCTTCCCCCCTCAGCTCACCACTTCAGATTTTGCTGTTGCCTTGCATAGGAATCATTATTTAAAATGAAACATTACAAGTACACATGCAGCTATTTGTCCAACTCAAAAAAGTTACAGTTTGCTTATTTAATTGAAATTATTTTCTGCATTTGACCAAATGCTCAAAACTTTAATGAGATTCTTGTATGCAAGATGCAGAAACAGAGATGGTAGAATTTAACCAAATTATAGTCAAGAACAAAGAAAAATCCTTCTGTTCACCGATTCTTTTTTTTTTCTAAATTAGAGATTCATCGCAGGGCCTCATGCAAGTGCTCTACCACTGAACTATATCTCCACTCCTTGTTCATTAATTTTCTAAAGAGTTTGCTTGGAAATTTCAATAAAAACTTTAAGATATGAAAGGACAAAAGTACAACCTCTCCACTGTCCCTTTGCTTCAATACCACCATGACATATTTCTGACTATAAGAAAATCCAGTCTACAATTGTCTAAGCAGAATCTATCAGAAGAATGGGCGTGCGGAATATGCATAATACACAAATGCTTATTTCTATTTTACATTTGTTCAAAACCCAAATAACTCTAATAATCTTTAGTAAAAGGAATAAATAATCTGAGTTCTGAGTACTTTTAATTGCTAAAACAGATTTAAGATATCCTATTTTAATATAAGCAAATTCAACTAAAATAATTTAAGTTATTCATGCTTTAGTTTGCCTTTTTAGGGGTGGCAGAAAAGTGCATTGAATCATCAGCAACGTGATAAAGCAGAAACTGAAAAAGGAAACTTCCTTTTCCATCTTGTTGAAAATGGTATTGATTTAGGGCAAGACTGTGAATTATAGATTCTACTGTTGGCATATTCAGCAGATTGTAGATTCCCAAATTACATATGAAATTTCAACGCACAAATTATATTTTCAGTTTTCTAGGTATGTACAGATATTAAAATAAAACATTTAAAGGAAATATTTTCATAGTTTAATTATAGTAACTAAATAATTACATAGACTTCTTGGGTCAATACATTTAATAGTTTGACAAGCACACTAATATTTATTTCTTATAAAAGTGTTCTTTTAGAAATATTACATTATAAATACGCACTACATTTATTTTCATTAAATTGATATTATATGAAAAGATAAGATTAATTATTGTTGGCCACTTGGGTAAACTGAATAATCACTGAACTTCACATATCCAGCCAGAATCCAGTGTTTCTGTTTTATAACAATTTGATAGCCAGTGTAAGCAGGTGTACATTGGTGTGATTACTTAAAATATTTTAAATATGAATTCTAAAGATAGTAATTTTTGCATTGTTTTTAAAAGCAAAGATAAATGCACATGAAAATGAAAACTGATTTCTCTGGTATATTTAACATCTCAAGAGCGGATCAAGAGATAAAAATAAAGACCATTATTATTAATTCCATAAATATCTCAGAGATAAATATCTCGAAATCTAAATTGTGCAAACTCAATCTGATAATTACTGAATTTTCCTTCATCTTCTCTATTCTCATGAAAAATCAAGGAAGTTGCTATTTGATTAGTTATGCCATGTGATTCAGTCTCATGTGATAGCTTTATGACATTAAGAAGCCAACTATGAAACATGCTGAGGTCTAGGAACTTTCACATGCCTTTCATTAGTAAAGACAAGGTATATAAATTCCTAAATGCAGATTTTTTTTTAGTTCATTTCTAAGAATTTGATATGGATATGGGACTGTAATATGTAAAGAGGATATTTACTTTAGATTATTAACAGCAAATAATCAAACTACTTTAAACACATTCTCTGACAGCATTCCAAAGAACTCCCTGTTATGTATGCCATATTAGCCTTATTTAAGAGTTTGGGTGGTAAATATGTGGTCAAATTGATCATTTTATGCAACTTTTTCCTACAATTGCTCCTTCAGAGATGTAGAGATTGTCAGTCCCTATAATAGGGTCATATGACCTATTTGACAATTCAGGTCTTCTAGGCTCATGAACTACAAAGCTTCCTGGGCCCAGGTTCTGAACTTATCATTTTTTAATGTAAGGTAGATTTTATGTGATGGCTGGAAAAGAATGCCCATTTGGTCTTAAAATGCACAGAATAAAAGGTAATCACCTTTAAAAAAAAATCCTGTCTATCCAAAGAAGTGGGTAAATGTTAATACATGAATACAAATTAAAATCATTTTTGTATGAATGAATTATTAAAGTCAACTAATATATTGATCTTCATTCATTTATTAAGCTTAGATCTTAAACTTTAGAGGGTAGGTAAGGATTATTTTCCCATCTTTATTTATTTTCCCAGTTTTCAGTATTACTTGAATTGGAGAAAAGCAAGTGTTGAGAGAATCAAGAATAACCTTGCAATAATTTTTCTCTTCAAGGGTCTACCTTAGAGGGTTTCTTTTTGTTTTTTGTTTGTTTGTTTGTTTTTAGAGATGAGAAACGAACTCATAAAATGGTGATATGACACAAACAGTGTCATTATGAAGTAAAAAAGAAAACACTCTATACTTTCTGGGAAGTAGAGTGAGATGATGGTGGGAATGGTCTGTTTGTCAAGATAAGTTTTCATGAAAAAAAGTTCAACATCATTAGCAATCAGGAAAATGCAAATCAAAACTAAGATTTGTATCTCACCCCAGTTAGAATGGCAACCATTAAGGATATAAATAAATTCTAGCAAGGGTCTGGGGAGAAAGAAACATTTATATACTGTTGAGGACTGCAAATTAGTACAACAACTATGGAAATCAGTCTGGAGATTTCTTAAAAGACTAGGGATGGATCCACTACATGACCCAGCTATTCCAATCCTCCATATATATCCAAAAGAACTGAAATCAGTAAATTATAACAATACATACATTCCAATGTTTAAAGCAACACAATTCATAATAATCAAATTATACAACCAGCTTTGGTGTCCATTAACAGAAGAATAGATAAAAAATGTAATATACATAATATATATTATATACATATATAATGGAATTTTACTTGACCATAAAGAACAAAATTATGTAATTTGCACATAAATGGATAGACCTAGAGAATAAGATGCTAGGTGAAATAAGCCAGATTTGGAAAGTCAAGATTCAAATATTTTCCCTCATATAAGGAAGGGAAAAAGGAAAAAATAAGAGTGAAAAAAGAGTATCTCAAGAAAACAAAAAGGAGATCAGCAGAGCAGGGCAGGGAATCAAAGTGGAAGGAGGATGGGAGTGGATAGGGAAGAACTAGGAAATGAAATTGACCAAATTTTGCTATATGCACGAATATTCCACAATAAATCCGACCTTTATGCATAATGGTAATGTCTTAATGAAAAAGTACATGTAAATAAATAGAAGGAAGACTAGCAGAGCAGAATAAGGGGGACAGGGGAGGGAGAAGGGGAGGGAAAGAGAAAGTACTAGAGAATGAATTGGAGCAAATTATATTATGTGCATATATGTCACCATGAACCCCACTACTATGTATAATTATAATGCATCAATAAAAACACAAAAAAAGAACAAAGTTTTCAGTGTTGTCTCTGGAAGGAATAAAACAATGGAAAATATGGGCAAATTTTTCTGCAAAAAATATTTTTGCATACTACTATATATATGATTTTACATACTTTCTGAGGTTTGGGGATTTCCTCAAACCCATACTGAGCTCCAAATGAATGACTTCATCCTTTGTTAAAAAGAGGAAAATAAAGGGAGAAAAGTACATTAACAATAGAATTTTGGAACATTTACAATGCCAAGCTAGTGTTTCTTCAACTGACAATAGAAAACCCCCAAAGTTTTGTGAGAAAAAGACTCAGATATAATAAACAATATATCACCTAATTAGGTTGTGATAAATCTGGTTTGAAAATCAGATGTCGGATTTTTTTTAAGAGAGAATCAATTTTATTTCGTTTTTCATGTGGATTTCATTGCTCTTGACACTTCATTGTGCATGTGGAGCTGGGGTTTGAACCCACTTCTTTGCACATGCCAGGCAAGCAATGTTCATGCTGAGCCATCACTACAGTCCCCAGATATCAGATTGCAATGTGCATGCTCTTTCAGACACAATATATTGCCTCTCTGTGCTGGACAGATGAGAAAATGGTGCTGTCCTTCTGGAGAAATGGTATAGCCAGCCACTAAGATGCCCCCCAATAACCTGCTTCTCTGATGTCCAGGCCCTGGCTAGTCTGCTTGCACACTGAATCAGTGCTGGCCTGTATGACCCATAGAACGTGAGAGAATTGGGAGTATGTGATTCCAAGTCTAGGCCATAAAGGCACTGCAGCTTTCACCCTGATTTCTTATTCTGGTGGAGGTCAACTCTCACACTGTGAGGACTCAAAACAGCACCATGGAAAGATCCATCTGTAGCGGAAGCACCATGTCTAGTCCCCAGTTCAGCCACGTGTAGTCCAGCCTTTAGTAAAGCATCCATCAGCGTCTGACCACAGCCTCACCACAGAATTCAAGACCGAAGCATCCACACAAACTGTGTCAAATTCTTGACCCATAGGAGCCATGAGAGATAAAAAATGATGATAATTATTTTAAATTACTACAGGTAATTTATGTGAATCAAGCAATTGATCAGTCATACAAAGAATTCCTAGTTGTCAACTCAACTGGGAGTTTTATCGGCAAAATATTATTCTAGAAAATTAGTGCAACTATGTTTCCATGTATGATATTGATAGATATTCTAAGTAGAATAACTGTATGATAGACTGCTTATATCATATTTTAGTCAAACTGCCATCCAGACTTACAGAAAGTTTCTTTGAAACTATTAGCTTCACTTTATAGTATTGGCAGAGACAAAACATAGAAGTTAGTAAATGTGGTTTTGCATTTCAGCTCTGCCATCTATCTGAGTAAGTCATTTCACCCAACCACACTGGGGTGAGTGATACTGCTGCCCTACTTACATGGATCCATGGGAGGAATAAAATTCAAAGAGGCAAACGTGCATAAAAGCTTTAAAAAGAATCTAAGATGCACATCGTATAAAGAACAAAGATTTCAAGAAACTTGGGTTCAAAACTCACAGATTTTCAAATCAAAATGGATCAAGGAGCTTGGACTTAAACCAACTACCTTGCAACTGATGGTAGACAAATTAGGTCCAACACTTCAGCATTTGGGAGTAGGCAAAGACTTTTTCAACATGTCTCCTACAGTGAAAGAAGTAAAGTAAAAAATCAGTGGTTGGGATGTCATAAATTTAAAAAGCTTTTGCACTGCCAAGGAAATTAGTCAAGAGGTTTCCTACAGAATTGGATAGAATCATGGATTGTGATTCTTCTGACAGGGGTCTCATACCCAGAATCTACAAAGTCCTCAAAAATATCAACTTCAAAAACACAAGCAACCCAATCAGTAAATGGGCCAAAGAACTAAATAGAAATTTCTCAACAGGGGACATTGATCAGGCCAATGAATACATGAGAAAGTGCCTAAATCACTAGTAATCAGAGAAATATAAATGAAAACTACATTAAGATATCACCTCACGCCAGTAGATTGGCAAAAATGAAGAAAGTAAACAATAATAGATGCTGGAGGGGTTGTGGAGAGATAGGTACACTAACACGCTGTTGGTGTAACTGCAGACTGGTACAGCCCCTCTGGAAAGCAGTGTGGAGAATCCTCAAAAAACTAGGGATGAACCCACCATACGATCCTGCTATTCCTCTCCTGAGTATTTTTCCAGGGGATTTAGAATCAGCACATTATAGTGACACAGCAATTCCTATGTTCACAGCAGCTCAATTTACTATTGCTAGATTATAGAAACTACCCAGATGTCCCTCACTAGATGAATGGATCCAAAAACGGTGGTATATATATACCATGGAATTTTACACAGCAATTAGAAACAATGATATTGCAGCCTTTGAAGGTAAATGGATGGCTATGGAAGAAATTATGCTTAGTAATATCAGCATAACCCAGAAAACCAAGGGTCAAAAGTCTCCACTCATCTGTGGAGGCTGGAACTAGACCCTGGTCATTGAGAAAGGTGGTCTATTATCATGTGTTAAATCCAGATTAGGTGTAATGTTATACAACCTAATACTTTTTTAGAGATATTGTGGGAAGGGGAAGGGAGAGATAAGGGTGGGTAATTGGGGGGGGCACTCTGGGGGTAAATCTAATATCCAGAATCTATACACATTTTTATATTATTTTGTTAAAAACTTGTATGGTTGCTCAAAAATAAATTTCTCAATAAAAAATATATGTTGAACAATTAAGAATATATGTATAAGTTTTTTCCTATATGGATGTTTTAATAACTGTTGACAATATTGCCAAGATAAACATACCA